>CAIGQQ010034690.1:1060637-1096447 GCA_903798035.1 Danio albolineatus
CCAGTGGGTCAGGAGGCTTTGGTTCAGGATGCACTGGCAGTTCGTGTAACCCCAGTGGGTCAGGAGGCTTAGGTTCAGGATACACTGGCAGTTCGTGTAACCCCAGTGGGTCAGGAGGCTCTGGTTCAGGATGCACTGGCAGTTCGTGTAACCTCAGTGGGTCAAGAGGCTTAGGTTCAGGATGCACTGGCAGTTCATGTAACCCCAGTGGGTCAGGAGACTTTGGTTCAAGGAATTGTGGGAGTTCATTCAACACCAGTGGGTCAGGAGGCTTTGGTTCAGGATGCACTAGCAGTTTGTGTAACCCCAGTGGGTCAGGAGGCTTAGGTTCAGGATGCACTGGCAGTTCGTGTAACCCCAGTGGGTCAGGATGCTTTGGTTCAGGATGCACTGGCAGTTCGTGTAACCCTAGTGGGTCAGGAGGCTTTGGTTCAAGGAACAGTGGCAGTTCATTCAACACCAGTGGATCAGGAGGCTTTGGTTCAGGATGCACTGGCAGTTCGTTCAACTGCAATGGGTGAGGAGGGATAGGTACAGGAGGCATTGGCAGTTTGTTCAACCCCAGTGGGTCAGGAGGCTTAGGTACAGGAGGCATTGGCATTTCGTTCAACCCCAGTTGGTCAGGAGGCTTAGGTACAGGAGCCACTGGCAGTTCGTTCAACCCCAGTGGGTCAGAAGGCTTTGGTTCAAGAGGCGCTGGCAGGTCGTTTACCCCAGTGGGTCAGAAGGCTTAGGTTCAGGAGGCACTGGCAGTTCGTTCAACCCCAGTGGGTCAGGAGGCTTAGGTACAGGATGCGCTGGCAGTTTGTGTAACCCCAGCGGGTCAGGAGGCTTTGGTTCAGGATGCCCTGGCAGTTCGTGTAACCCTAGCGGGTCAGGAGGCTTTGGTTCAGGATGCACTGACAGTTTGTCTAACCCCTGCGGGTCAGGAGGCTAAGGCAAAGGAGGCGCAGGCAGTTTGTTCAACCCCAGTGGGTCAGGAGGCCTTGATTCAGGAGGCACTGAGGGTTTCCATGGCTCTGGTAGCTCTGAGAGGTCACTTGGCTCTGGCGGATCACATGGTTCATACAGCCATTCTTGGAACTCAGGTGGTGGCTCTGGCCTTTTGTGGGACTCAGGCGGGTCTGGTGCCCCTGGGCATTCAGGGATTCAGGAGGATCTAACTCTGGCGATGGTATTTCAGAAACAATGACAGGAACTATGGTAGGAACAGACTCGGAACATGAAGCCATCTTGTGAACTAGTGGTAGACTGACGCTTACCATTGTGTGAGCTGGAGGTCTGGAGGCAGCCCTCTTGTGAGCAGGCGGACTGGAGGCAGCCATCTTGTGAGCAGGTGGACTGAAGGCAGCCATCTTGTGAGCAGGCGGACTGGAGGCAGCCATCTTGTGAGCAGGCTGTGGTCTAGGCTGATGAACGGGGGACTGGAGTATGGGAGATGCCAGCATAATTGTGTTGGTCAGCAAGCCCTGTTGCCAGCGGGTCTTGCTGTCTATTGCCATCCCCCAAAGAACATTTAGGGGTTTCCTCCACCTCACCTACTGTGAAGGGGGACCCACTGAGTTTTAGTATCAGATCAATACATTTCTAATGTCCAGTGGGGCTGGTGTAAAGGCATTGTGGAATACAGGGGCTCAGAAAGTCCCCCACGAAAGAAAATCATTAAACACAACTCACCCATTGATGTTAGATGTGCCAGTTCAATGAAATCCTCCACATACTCCTCTATAGACCCGGCTTCCTGACACAGACGCATGATCTCAATACCCGCTGGATCCATGTTTGGCTGAGTCTTCTGTTACGTGGGGAGTCACACTGACAACAGAGGTGCGGATCCAAATGCAGGTTTAATGGAGATTTCAGGAAAACAAAGGTCATCAGGTGCAAACAGATGTATAGTGTATATATAATCAAAAACAGGCAAGAAGTCAAAAGGCTGGCGGCAGGCAGGGATGAACAGATATCAAGGCAAAGGTACAAACACGGGAAAACAAGACCAAGGAAACGCGTCATAATGTCACTTGAAGTAAACATGACTCAGCAACAGTGAGTGTTACTGTGTGGTTTAAATAGTGTGTGTGATCAGTTCTGGACGATCCTCAGGTGGTGTGTGCAATCAGTGATGACTTGGAGCAGTGTGTGTGTGTTGCATGAGTGGAGATGTAGTCCATAAACAGGTGGATATGTAGTCATGTATCATGTAATTGTAGATTCATGCATGATTATAAATACCATTTTGTGACTAAGGATTGTAGGACTGAAATTTCACTGGTGTTGTTCAGGGAATGGTTTCAAGCTACATTAAGTAAGTAAGTAAATAAAGAAATAAAAATCTAACTAAAGAGGACGAAAACATCTGAAGAAAAATATTAATTAACAGTTGTCTACAAAAGTGCTTTTATTTTCGTCACCTGAGCTGTAAAAGTTATGTGAATCATTCATTCATTCACTTTCTTTTTGGCTTAGTCTCTTTATTAATCTGGGGTCGCCACAACGGAATGAACCGCCAACTTATCCAGCATTTGTTTCACGCAGCAGATGCCCTTCCAGCTGCAACCCATCTCTGGGAAACATCCATGCACACTCATACACTACGGACAATTTAGCTCACCCAATTCACCTAAACCACATGTCTTTGGACATGTGGGGGAAACCGGAGCACCCTGAGGAAACCCACGCAATCACGGGGAGAACATGCAAACTCCACACAGAAATGCCAACTGACCCAGCCGAGGCTCGAACGAGCGACATTCTTGCTGTGAGGCGAACGTGCTACTCACTACGCCACCGTGGCGCCCTATGTGAATTATATTGAAAACGAAGGAAAATGTCATGCTTACATGCTTAAAAACCTATTGGCACCTCTCAATGCTTGTAAGGCTTAAGAATTTATTATAAACAGTTGTTTTCACAATTTATTTAATATTTTAATATGTTATTTGAACTTGTCTTAGCAATAACTTGCAAGGACAATACTAAAAGCTGGTGACAGGCATGATCAACATATGATCAAATTTTACATTATAGAGTATATATTAGACATATCAATAGCAATTAAATGGGCGTTTACAAATACTCAATGCTGCTAGAACATTTCAGGAACATTTTTTTAATGACAGGTCCTTTAACAAAAACAAGCAATTTTGTCTTTGACACTCATACTGTTATTGATGATGAGTACATATGGTACAGTGCATACATATTGCTTGTCATAAAGAGCAAGACTAGTGCTTATATATAAATATTCAAATTATTCTGGACATGGGCAATAATGGCCCAGCTAGTCCAACCACTGATTGCTTCCTCACTGTTCATATTACTGTTGCACTGTAATTTTAACATTAGGGGAGACAAATCAAGCAGCATGCTGCTGCATTTCAATAATCCTAGTGGATAGAAATTGTCATATATCACTTTGCTTCGCACTGAAATAACACAACAGGCCTGTACTGATTGCTGGTGTGCATGCATGATTATAAGACTGCCAAAGTATACTGTGAAAATAAAAATTCTGAGTTCATATGGTTTCTTGTAGGTGTTCTGGAAACCATACAAGGTATGTTGTGTCCAATTCAATCTCCTGAAGAAACAATTATTTTATATGTTGTCAAAAAAGTGGCTAATTTACTTAAATTTATTAATGCAAAAATGGATGATCCTAAACCTAACCATCGCTGGTGGATGAGCAAATCATAAAATAATGTTCAACATGATTAAATTACATTTTCTTCTGTCCAATTGTTGTACAGACTCTAACCTAAGAGCTCCAGAGACTGTATGTGATGCAATGTAAAAATGCATTATGACTATATGATCCTGACTATTTATGACTATACTGACAACATAGAAAAAGTTAAAATAGTAAAAGGGTTGTGAGTTATGCTGTGAGTATATCATAGTAATGAATTTTGTGAAGTGAGTCTTCAGTAATTAATTTGAGTTGTACTCACTTTTTTCCCCTAAAACAAGTTGCTGTTTTTCTTTACTGCATTTCAGTAAAACTACAGCAAATAGTGAGAAACATTTAAATAGGTTTTGTAGTTGCAAAAATGTACTTTTCCAATTTTCAACAATTATTTTTAATATATTATTTAATATTTTTCCAATCTGTTAATTCACATATTTAAATTTGACTTAGGGCTGAAACATACCTCTATATACATATCTGGAGAACGTCAAATACGTCCCAGGAGCAATGGTTTTGTTTTTTGGCAGTTTTTGTTTTTGCGAATCCTCCTGGGGCTGCTGTGTATGTTTTTTGAGGTCTCAAATTTCTCCCGTTAGTGCCATATGCTCCTGCTGTAAATCCACGAGAGGCAGCTGTCTGTTGACTGACTGACTGTTTGACTGACTGAATGACCGACTGACCAATCGACTGACCCACCCTCCCCCTTTCCTAAACCCAACCAATACTATTTTAAAAAGCACAGATTGACCTGCCCCACCCCCACTTCCCTAAACCCAACCGACAAATGTAATAAGCAATTCAGGAAAAGAAAAGCCCACATTCTCACCCTGTTATTTACTTGTTTTATTTATTTTTTTGTTTTTGTTTTACTTGCTTTCTGGAACCATTCTTCAGCAGATCATCTCCTTTCTGCGTCTTAAGTCCACCAATGTACATGGTGAACTAACTGGACTGGTTGACTGGAAACAGCAAGAAAGCCATTTATTCAAAGCTGTCAGCTGGTAAGTGCAAAAAGAAATGGCATCATACCGCCCCGTAGCATTCATTTAAAAATGAAATGCAGCCAAACATACTTCTGGCTACATAATTCATGATCTCCAGAAATGTATATAGGGCTACGTTTTCAGAATGAGCCTATGTTGATTTGGTACATCATAATCAATATGTGGCACTTCCTCATGTAAACTCTCTTCTACAATGCCATAGGTGTTCTGTATAGTTGTCAAGATACTTTTTAAAATCTAATCTATCATATTAATCATCTCAGGTTTTCTTAATTTCACACATTTTTTTTTTTTTTTTTTTTGGTGTATGTTGGGGGGGGGGGGGGGGGTTGGGGGGTTGGGGGGTGAGATATCTAGGCCACATGACTATACAGTACAGCCTTTGAAAAAGCTCAGAGGGCCTAGCCTAGATCTGCAATCTGCATGGAGAAGGTATGTGTGCGTGTGTCAGCTACCTGCCTAAAGTGAGTGAACCAGTGCACTAGAAGAGACTCCCCATTGACTGTGTGACAGTATGGAGGTGATATGATGAATGGGCTGTTTCTGTGTCATTTAATTACTTACATTTTCAACTTGCTGGAGCGCAATCATAATATTACTGAAAAAAAACAACATAGGAGCTGATATTCCCAGAACAAAGGAATTGATAGGGATTGAATAATAATGGATTATTTATTGCTTCCACAAATTGCACAGATCAAAATTGGATTATTCAATCAATCATTTGAAACATGGGGCAACTCAATTAGTGCCAAACGGAATGTAATTTCAAACGATGGATAAGATACGTCCTTCAGTTGTTAGCTGTAATTAATGTTCGTGTCCCATGGTATGACAGACAGCACGACTGATGTCTAACTATCATATCTGATCAGCAATCCTCAGGGAACCATTCTAGGTCTGATCAGGTTGTAAGAAAACATATTTTTCAGCAAATGTCAGACGGGTCAAACAAAGGAGGACTGTAACACTTGGAGAAAACTATTCATTAAATCTGTCTATACTATCTGTACATGAATGGTTTAAATCTAATAATCTGAGCTGTTTATGCATTTGAATGGTTTAGGACCGCTAGGAAAATTACATTCTTACATGTTACCCATATTTATTAAACATTTATTTCTTCAGCCATCGACACCTAGACTACAACTTGTTGATGCCCAGCCAGGAAGGTTTTGTATCATATGGGGTTATTTTGATAATAATAATCATATAATAATACTGGTGCCTGAATCGCTACTTTTTAGCCACAAAATTATGATGGATGACTATAGAAAAATCTTTTATTTGACAAAATTTTCTTTAATCATTTTAATTCATTTGAACAATATAATTGGTTTAAAGCATACATCAATTCATATTTTATATATTTAAATTGAATTGCATTTAATATATTACTTATGGGCGCCACGGTGGCGTAGTGAGTAGCACGTTCGCCTCACAGCAAGAAGGTCGCTGGTTCGAGCCCCGGCTGGGTCAGTTGGCATTTCTGTGTGGAGTTTGCATGTTCTCCCTGTGGTTGCGTGGGTTTCCTCTGGGTGCTCCGGTTTCCCCCACAAGTCCAAAGACATGCGGTACAGGTGAATTGGGTAGGCTATATTGTCCGCAGTGTATGAGTGTGAATGTGTGTGTATGGATGTTTCCCAGAGATGGGTTGCGGCTGGAAGGGCATCCGCTGCATAAAAAATATGCTGGATAAGTTGGCGGATCATTCCGCTGTGGCGACCCCGGATTAATAAAGGGACTAAGCCGACAAGAAAATGAATGAATGAATATTACTTATGATCATTTGTTTGTTAGCATGAATGCAATATTTCCATTATGCAATTAACATTACATTAGCTTCCTACTAACCTCTGGAAAGGCTGTCATCAAAATCAGGGAACACCTTTTTTCTAGGGTTGGGACTTGGGACTACATTTATATGGACATCAGTAATCTAATGATTTGCCTTGACCTGAATAAGACAGTAATATGATTAAGGTGTTTACATAAGTTGCTGTTTGAATGTTCTTTTCATGATCCCGTTTTACATGTTATAGCACATAGACTGATTAACGTCACCAGCCTATCCACATTTCCTCCAGAGTTTTATGTCATTTCGTGTGTTTCATTTTTAATCTTTTGACTTTAACTGCAGTTAGGCACTTTCACTTTCATTCAGCAACATTTTGTTCTGTATTGAATGAGAATATGATGTAAGGACTGGTGGAAGAGTGTTTTTTAATCAAATTTGATGCATCGAATGGAAAGAAAAAACCTTTGCAATTTGTGACGTAGGTGGCTGTGATCCTTTAAGGTAATCAAAAATCGCTGTTTACATGATAGACTCTTAATCAGAGTAATGTCTTAATCATATTAAAATCGGAGTATTGGTGTCCATGTAAACGTACTCAGTGAAAGTGCCAGATGATGTCACAAGCTGTCAAAGACAGTGCATTGGTCTGCATTTATGTTGATTTTATGAGCCCTAAAATGTTTTATTAGGTTTGATGTGTTTTCCCCCTCACGCCCAACTTTTGTAAAGCATCTGCTTCATGTTGCTGTGTCAGAATACTTGCTTGTAAAATATAGCCATACTTTAGAACACTTAGTTTTAGCAAATTTGATGAAAGCGATCATGCATGTTGATGACTCTGAAGGGAGTCACTTACCGGATACACTGTACTAACATCGCCTAACATCGCAGATGGTGTTCGCAACCCTCAAAGTTGTTTCGAATTAAATGTTAAGAGATGGCGTGACACAACACGCACCTACAGTATGTGTGCCTTTGATGTATCCCTTGATGCTTCTTATGTCATTGTCGCAGCATAAGTGGCACCGAAATTAGGCACCAAACCTTTGGGTGCTTGAGTCCCTGCCCTATTTATTCTGGAGAGAAAGTGCCTGGAAAGTTTTCCTGGGGATAATAGTTATTTTTTCAATACTAATAATAATATAATATATGTATAAGTCAATGCGTGTTCCTTAGCAAGAGGGGAACTTCAATGCTATGTGGAAACTTTCACTATGGGGATTTCTTCAGAAACCAAACATCTGAAAGAGTAATAAAATGGGCCAATGAAATGCCAATGAGTTGGCGGCATCAGCATGCACAGCTGACCCCGATGACAGTCAATCAAGTACAAAAGAGGTCAGATGGCATCCCTGATTTAGAGAAAATGGAGACGTATCTTGCCAAGAAAAGGATTTCAAAGAAATTGTCAAACTGCCTATAGAAACTATAGAAACTGTCCCTATTTAATATTGACAAGACACTACAGTGTTTATCAGTGGTGGATAATGTCTTCATACTCAGGCGACAAGCTAGAGCCTAAAAATTCTAGTCCCGCCATATCTGGACTCTGAAAAACACTACTGTCATCTATACCTCATCTGTAGGCAAACTCACGTTGATCCATTCATCAAGTTCCTGAACATTAATTATTGAATCAAATACTAAAACCTTCTCAAGTGAGCTCTTCCACCTGGAGTTTAGTGGTAATTTCTGAAGTTGTCGTGTCTTTACCAATTCACTGGCCACTAAACTATGGCCCCTCTTCAAAGGTGACAAAACGTGATTATTGTCCTCATGTACTGCCAGGCTGAGTCTTGCTTCGTTTTGGACAAGGCTGTCAGATGTTAGGTTTTTAGTGGACATGGGCTGGCACATGGCATGTTCAAAAGGGCATAGTCTTTTTTCATCTGTACTGCATTGGTTGCCATCTTGCAGATTTATTGCGTCCATCAGCTTTTCTTTTGTAAAGTTTTCTTTTGCAGTCTGCTTTCTGTCTAAAACAGATTGTTGGTCTTGCCGAAGTTGTCTTAATGCCGCAGTATGTTCACCTCTCTCCTTTACGACTTGTTTGGCCACACCATCTACTAGTACATCAAACTTGTTTTCATCGGTCCAATTAAATTAAATTAAATTCAATTCATCTTTATTTGTATAGCGCTTTTACAATGTAGATTGTGTCAAAGCAGCTTCACATGCATTATAAAAAATTGAAACAGTGTCAGTCCAGTTTTCAGTGTTGAAGTTCAGTTCAGTTCATTTCGGCGTGGTTTAATAATCACTGCTGAGAGTCCAAACACTGAAGAGTAATCCATCGATACGCAGCCCTACAAGTCCCGAACCATGCAAGCCAGAGGTGACAGCGGCGAGGAAAAAACTTCACCAATTGGCGAAAGTGAAGAGTTAAAAAACCTCGAGAGAAACCAGGCTCAGTTGGGCATTTCTCCTATGGCCAGACGTCTTGTGCAGAGCTGCAGTCTATGGCGCCGGGGCTGGAGAACGCTGGACATCCATCACGGAGAGACCACAGGTGGGTCACCGGCTGGTGAACAGGCTGGCCCTTCGGGAACAAAGCGAGGACTCGTCTGTCACAGGGATCGTCTTACAGGGATCGGTCTCATGCTCTCCACTCCTCCATGACCACAGCAGCTGCTCAGAATACGGCCTTGTCCAGGATTATGGAAACCTCAGGAATAATAAAAAACACACTAACATGAGCGCAGATGGCGTTCAAATTACAGTCTTCTGGGAAGTGTTCCCGGCTACGGTTGCCCTAAATAATGCAGACTAACAATCCTTTAGAGGATTTGGATTCCAAAGCATTTGTGTTTTATGTGTATGCTAATGCAAAGAGATGTGTCTTTAATCTAGTTTTAAACTGACAGAGTGTGTCTGCTTCCCGAACTGTGCTAGAATTCCAGAATTAATTGAGCGTAGAGGACGTGATGGGCTATAATATATCAGGATCTCCCGCAAATACTGGGGAGCCAAGCCATTCAGGGCTTTGTAGGTAGTCAGTAAGATTTTAAAATTTAAACGATATTTAATAGGGAGCCAATGCAATGCTGAAAGAACTGGAGTAATAAGATCATATTTTTTTTGTTCTAGAAAGCACTCTAGCAGCTGCATTTTGAACTAGCTGAAGCTTGTTAATTAGGCCAACAGGGCAGCCGCCTAGTAATGCATTACAATAATCTAATCGAGACGTTATGAAAGCATGAATGAGCTTTTCCGCATCAGACATTGATAGCATGTGTCAAAGTTTGGAAATATTTTTAAGATGAAAAAAAAGCAGTTTTACAGATGCTTGAAATCTGCCCTTCATCAAGGGTTAGACAGTGTTCTAGGTTTTTGCGTGTGAGGTTTTTGGGACCAATAAGCAAGACCTTAGTTTTATCTGAATTTAGTAATAAGAAGTTATTAGTCATCTAATTTTTAATATCAGCTATACAACCTGTTAGTTTAGTAAATTCAAACAAATTACCAGGTTGAGAGGAGATATAAAGTTGTGTATCATCAGCATAACAGTGAAAGCTAACTCCATGTTTTTTAATGATGTCACCTAGCGGAAGCATATATAGTGTGAAAAGTAAGGGACCAAGAACTGAGCCGTGTGGTACCCCACAGTGTACTTTTGATCTGTATGATGTCTCTTCATTAACTGATACAAATTGATAACGTTCAGATAGATAAAACCTGAACCAGGCTATTGCAGTTCCTGTAATGTTATGATCGATTGGACCAAATGCAGCACTGAGGTCCAATAGCACTAATGCCTAGTTCAGACTGCATGATTTTAGCCCCGATTTTGACTCGCCGACAGGTTTTGAGAAATCACGGACAAATGCCTGAAATCACAGGCAAATCGGTGCTCGTGCACGCGAGTCACAGTCACACAATATGAACTATCAAAGACGCGATCTGAGAGAATCGCCGATGAGTCGCCGATGCCCGGGAGATATTTGGCGTGCTGAATATCTGGAGCTGTTGGCGACTCAAATCATGCAGTGTGAAATGGGTTTAAACAAAGCAGCGACAAAACGCTAGCCCAGATAATCATGCAGTGTGAAAACATCTGTGACACGACTACTTTGAAAATCATGCAGTCTGAACTCGGCATAAGAAAGAAATGCAACCACGGTCAGGCGACAGAAGGAGATAATTTGTGACTCTTAGGAGTGCGGTTTCTGTGCTATGAAATGCTCTAAATCTGTGATATGAAATGCTCTAAATCTGTTGAGACTTCTGTGTCAGCTTTTACATTATTGTTTGCATATACATTAAGTTCACCAGCTTCTGGAAAAGATGTCACTAGCTGGCGCTGCAGAGAGAGGTTATTCAGTTTCCCTGCAGCTGTATAGCATTTAGCAGAGTCTGTTTTTGTTGTAACTGCTGAAACTGTTTGAACAGGCGGTCATCATCATTGCTTTGATGTTTAAAACTGAGCTTGCAGTCACGGGCCCAGTGTCCTTCTTCATTGCAATTCCTGCATCTTCCTTTAGTTCTTAAGTTTGAGTATCTTTGATACTCACTTTCAATATGCTAATCCTCAATTGTTCTGTTGTTGTTCAACAAACGTTTGGATTGCAAAGATCTCAGTCCAATGCTATCCCAGTCATCATACCTGATTTTAAGGAGTTTAGAAATCTCAGGTTTGAGTCCGTTGACAAATGCTGTTTTCAGGGGCATTCCAGTTTCTTTGTCAAGATCATCACTTGTATTTAAACCAGAATGTTCCATCCATGTTTGTCTGAAGCGTTCTTCAAACTCTGCAACACTTTCTCTGGTTTTCTGCATGCATGAGGTAATTCTTGTCCAATTGACCTCTGCAGGTTTCAGTTCAAACAAGAAGCTTTTTACAGCTTCCCATCCATCCACTATGTTTTCTTGAGATTCACCAATCCTTCTTTCAACACTTTCTGTGAGTCTCTCGTGGTCACTCTTAGGGTGACATTAAGAATCATCATCTTGAAGATCTTGATTCCAGCTGTTTGGAGATCAAAGTCAATAGCTTGTTGTTTTCGTTGTCCAGTCTTTTTTTATCCTTCTTTAAGTTTTGCAATTGTTCAGCAAGTGCTAGAACTTTACCTTTCTCTGCTTTGTTCTCACGTTCCAACCTGTCAGTCTCACACTTATGCCAATGCTGAAGTATCTGCTTGATCAAAATCATCGACAGTCCATCCTTCTTGGTGGTTGTGTATAAGCGCTGGGTCTTTCCATAAGCCCTTTTAATGTCCGGCAATGCCCATAATCCACTCTCTGAATTCTTGATGCAGTACTTCTTGCACATGTCATCACGACACTTCCTCATTCCCAGCCTTTTGTCCAAATATGCATTCAGATTTTCCAACATCTGATCAATGGTAACACATGGAGGTTCTGTCCAATGCTTTTCTGATGTTGGTCTCAGAGTAGCTCTATTTGCATAGTTCCTTGCAGACTCAGCCATGGGAAGTACAGGACAGTGCCCTCAGAGGTGTGAAAACAGAACAAAAGGTGTTAGAGCTATCAAAGGTGCTTATTCAAATTTAAATTCACAGCAGTCTGTTATTCTGAAGACCATTTCAAATACACAGACAACTCCAACCATTGTTTCAAAGCTAAAATAGTGTCTACTAAATAAGCACTTCATTCTTTTAGTCCCAAATCTTATGTGGCTCCTGACAATCTTTGAACAAATGTATTAAACTGTTTCTACAAACTTCAGAAAAAGATCAAATCCAACTATTGTTTCAAAGCTAAAGTAGTGATTACTAAATTAGAACTTTATACTTCCAGTCTCAAATCCTATTTGGCTCCTAACAATCTTTGAACGAATGTGCTAAACTGTTATTTTTTCAATCTCTACAATGACAGCTGAGAATGGACCAAGCTCTGCTTCTGCATTATCTTAGTGACAGGACCAGAATGATTCTTTAAAGGGTCACGAAACACCAAAACATATTTTTTGAGCTGTTGACAGTCATATATATATATGTCCCACACTGCTATAAACACTATTAGGACACATATTTCGCTAAAGAGTGAAAAGTGGTTGTTTTTGCATTATTTCGAATGCAAATTCGTTCTTCCGGTTTGAAACAAATTTTTGAAGCTGCGTCATGCCGATGCGTGTATTCATGCGTGTATTTCAGCGTGGAGAGTGGACATCTGTACCGGTGAGTGCATCCTGACGTCTCTGAGCATGCAGCATTAATTCATGAGAAAGACTTGGTTTGAACCAACCCACGCTCTATTGTGTATGCGGCGCAACTTCATTAATATTCATGATCGCTTCGAAGATTATTTGTACCTGTTATTGTTCAGTCGGCAAGGAAGTGCCACGCTGTGTTGCTAAAACAGGTGGAAGAATTGTTTGGAGACACAGGTCGCCACTGTTCTGTTTATGTGCTGCAATGAAGGTTTTGTTTTCATTTCCCGCTATGAGAGCGCAGCTGGACTCCCACACGCGTGCAGCAGAAACTTTTTTTTTTCCACCTGAGACCTTTCCGCATCTGAAAATGGTGAAATACGCAGCTCCAGTTCATGTTCATGTTGTTTTTGGTAAGTATGCAATCTGTGCTCTTTGTTTGTTTATTCAGATGGGAATGTTAGTTAGTTTCATCAGCAGTACTGTTTCAGTGTTTATAGACAGACCTTAGTCAAAATGATTAGAACTGTTACTGAGTGTACAGCACGCTAACATCACTACAGTATTATAGACTGAAAGATCTGCTGTAAATGCTGCTCTCTGAGTGGAAAAACACTCCATTAAAAACACACTCTTAGCAGTTTCTCGCATCTCATTTGTCACGGGGGCATGCAAGAAATTTTCCTGGATTAAAGAGAAAGTGCCGTTAATTAAGACAAATTAATAATTTGGCAAATAATTCGATTACTGATGTCCATGTAAACACAGTACTTGTCTTTCTGTGTTTGCTGTGCCTCTGTGTGAAAATGAGCACTTGCACAAATGTAAACTCCCATTTTTATTCAAAACCTTCCCTCCTTTCCCCTCCCCGACACTCCTACCTAAACCAAGCTGGACACACCCACTTTCCTGAGCTTTTCCTAACTAGAGGTGTGAAAACACCCCGCTGACACAAGGGGGTTCCGTGGCCCTTTAACAGTTCCTACATACTCCAGAAAAGGAACCAAACCTAAAATTTCTTCAACATTTCTGTCTTAGCTCAGAAGGCTATGTTGTTTTCGAAATTATAATAGTGGCTACTGAATTAGCACCCAGGCAAGTATTCTTAATTCTTGCAGCAACATCAGTACCAAACTATTTTATGGCTCCTGCAGTCTCCTGGGAAAATGGACCAAATTATTTTCAACAATTCCTACAATCTCCAAGAGAAAAGACTAAAGTCATTGCTCCCTACAATCTCAGGAAGAAAGGACCAAAATTAAATAATTTCTACAAGTACAAGTTCTACAAGAGAAAGGACTAAGTCTAAAATTTCCACTGCTCTTTCAATATCTTTTGATAAATGCACTAAATTGTTTCTTTAACAATTTCTGCAAATATCAAGCGAAAGTCTGGAATTTCAGCAATATTATCACTGTATTTTGTTTATTACTGCACTACATGTACCAGTTGATCTGCTTGCTTAAATGCTTACTTAGAAAAGATGTTTCTTTTAAGGGTTCTTTAAGAGAGCTGATCAATTTCACTCACCAAACTAGGATCTTTGAGATGTGATCCAGTTGATTAAAATAAACTTTGTCCACAGACGCAATATGTAGATCCAGGACTCGTCCACAAACAAAATCTGTTTTATCTTCAGCTTAAACTGTAGAATCTGCAAGATTCTTCTGTTCAGTCTTTTTGATGGAGTCGATTTTTCCTCTTTTCAGTCTCTCCTGGCTGGCTCGTCAATTGTTAGATTTTGCTGTATTTGGCTTAACCGTTCTTGGGGGGCTCGCCAATGTATAAGATGACTCTAATACATAAAATAAATAAGCTGACCAAAGTTCTTATGGGGAGAAGACTTTATTGAAGACAATGAATAGTGCAGTTCCTCAGCAGTGATGTTAACTCGCCAATATTCCAAGTAACTTAACCCAAAGTACTGTCTGTGAGACAGTACTTTATACTAGCATCAAATAAACCATATTGTGTTTAATCAGCAGGACCCTCATCAGATGTTTCAGCTGTTGTTTTGCTATTACACACTGAGATTGTGAAAGGGTCACACCTATCGTAAAAGGGTCATTTAGTTCACACCTATCAGTTTGTGGGTGTTGAGGCACAGGTCACACTATCATACAGAGAACTGATCACATCAGAATTCATTCAATGTAAAAGCAACTGAACTAAAATGCACACAATCTTTCATAACCGTTCGGTTCTATTTAAGGACAACTTTCCCTGTCAAACAGTTAAAATAACGTAATTTTAAAGTATATCTTGGTTTTAGTCTACCTGCTCCAAGCGAGCCTTGAACCTGCGATTTAGTAAGAAAAACCACATGGAAGGCAAACTCCCTAAGGAGGACATTGATTACATTGTTATTCCATCTTTAGTGCTTATGCCAACGCCTTCATGTGCAATGCACACGGACTGCATCTGGGCCATAGCTTTACAGTCTGGCCCATACACACACTGCAGACGGAGTGTGCGTTAAACAGGTGTTACTAGCTGACCTCTGCAACGGCAGCATGCTATGACCTGTCAATCATGTCCAGTGAGTACCTTGACTTGAAGAAAGTGTTCAGTAAGTCACAAGCTGCTTCTCGACTGCCACAGCATCCCTATGACTGTGCTATTAAGGGTGCTTTCACACTTGGTTCAATTGCCTGGACCGTACCCAAGTTCGATTGTCCCCCTTGCCACCTGCTTGGTTGGTTTGTGTTCACACTGTCTTTTTTCCTTCTGAACCCCGGTACGCTTGCGTCATCAAGCCGATGTTTTGTGTACGTCTGTTGCCAGGCGACGGACCCGAAAGCAAAGCGCCAAACGGGAGAGACGTCCGCACATCGCGGTTGTTTCGCTTTTACTGAACCTTTTGGTTTAGAACATACAGAAAACGGCTCGCGTCTATCTGCCGCAAACATATTATACACGTTCAGAACATCACGCGATGTCCAAGCTGTTTTTAGAGGAGACAAGCATTATCACTGTGTTTGCTCTGTCTCAGTCGCGCTTGTCAGCGCGTGATACTCAGACAGACACACACACACACACACACACACGAATGAACGTTATAAAAACTATAGTTTGCTGTACTGTTGACGGTTCACTTCCGGCTTTTGGTACGATTGCATTCATACTACAAGTGAACCGTACCAGAGTTCACATGAACCGTACCCCAGACCACCTCTTTCAGGCGGACTCGGGTACGGTTCACAGGTGCGCACCCGAGTTCAGAAGACGTGTTCACACTAGCTAAACGTACCGTACTATGACGTCAAACGAACCCGGGTGCGGACCAAAAGTGCTAGTGTGAAAGCACCCTAAGTTATTGCCAGGTTCGTCTCTGCCTAGAGGCAAACTTTATTCACTCTACACCCCTGAGAGGGAGGCCATGGAGAAATATTTTTCTTATTCTCTAGCAGCTATATTGAATCCCTTTCATCACCAGCAGGGACATATTTTTTTTTCATGAAAAAAGAAAGACAGTACAGTCCACCAAAAGATTAAACTGTGTGCAGGCATGGTGGGCTTAATTTTTCCATCTCATATTGACCGGGTTCGAAAAATGTTTAGCCCAACACACTGTCTCAAGTCTTTGATCACTCCAAGCATGCGTCATCTCATGAACCCATCATGCCACGGAGACTTGTCAATTTGTCGACTTGGCAAGGGACATGTTGGATCCTTCTCACATCGATGACTACAATCACAATGTATGCTCTTCTGAGAGCACCAGGAGGTACTTCTAGGAGGGGTACTGTCACAGTTTATGGGTCTGTGTTCTTCCTGTATGTTATGTGTAGGGCCAGACGGAATCTGCGGACATTTTTTGCTATTTCTGCGGAGTATTTTGTTAAAAATCTGCGGATTCATGCGGAATGATTTTGGGAGTATCATAACTAAAATCTTAATATATGAAATAAAAAGTAATACCTTTTTAGCATTTATTTAATGTTTACAATGCGAATCTAATTAGATCCACTTTATTTGGTAAACAAATCAAGTCTCTCATATAAAAAATCTACTAAAACACTAAAAATAGTACTTTACAAACTGTATTGTAAATAAATCACATGAATATTTTCATATTAGTCAATATTATTACTGAAATTAATTTGAAAAGTGATTAAATATACATTTACACACATTTACACCAGTAAATAAACAGAATCAATGATGGGCTAAAAATCTGCGGAATTCTGCGCGCGCAGATTCCGTGTGGCCCTATGTGTTATGACGTTTGTGTTGGTGTTTGATGTGCGTGGGTGGGTGTGTCTGTTTACCTTTTCACAGTAGCATGCATTTTGATCAGCTGACCTAATCAGTGGCATCCAGCTGATGCCTGTTTGTGGGCTATATAAACAGTCTGTGTTTCACCACTGGTTATTAGTCCATTGTTGTTTTCATGTTCCTGTCTGAGAAATGTCCATGTCTTCTTTTTAGTCCAGACCGTCGGATGACGTATCCGTTTGGATCTGTGGAAGCTCTCTGTTCTGGACATTCTGCCAATCTTTTTATCCTTTTGAGCATTTTAAGACTGATATTCACTGTTGCACTTCATTAAACTGTTCTTCGTTTGCAGTTGGATTATCCCTGTTTCATTTGTGACAACCATCGCCAAGGGCACTGCCACAATTGGCTTTTGGACTTGTTGCTGGTAACAGTATGGATGATCCTTTTCTTCTTTGGTCCCAGAGCACACAGCGTCCATTTATTCCAAAAAACAAATATTGCAAATATTTATCTGACCATAGTACAAGTTTCCACTATATGATACTCCATCCCAGATGTCTCTAAGCCAGGGGTGTCCAAAGTTTTTTGGCCGAGGGCCAGATGCAAAAAACAACACGTTGTCCCGGGCCAAATTTTACAATTTCACAGAAAGGCATATATATATATATATTCAACAGCATTCATACATTTTCTGACGAACTCACCATCACTAAACGGCCTATCAATGGTTGCAATAAGTTTAGCTACCTGAAAGCTAGCTTGAACGGCTGACTGATTCAACTAGATTTTGCGCACAAATGTACTCTGCTGAGCTGATTTAGCTTCACTTTTTAGCTTTTGAGCTGACACTTTTTAGCTTCAACTTTTTGTCTGTGTTAGGGAAGCAGACGGACAAAACAGGGTAAGTGAAATAAGTAAAAGTTTATTCTGACAACGGAGCACACAAAAGGATGACCGGGGAGAAGTGATGGATGTTCTGGATGCTTATAGTCCTTTTCTGTGGCAGGATGGAGAAGACACACTGTGGAAGACCGATTGCACACACCAGATGACGGCGGGCTTCGTGTCACGAGACTGTTTTAATGACTCACTGATCATGTGCACGCCTCAAGGACATCCTGTTTACTGCCCAGAGAGAGACCAGAGATCTCTGAATTTTTAATCCATACATGAAATTGAAGACAATCTCTTGAAATATCGAAACGAAGGCAGATGCATCTTTTGAAATAATATGCAATAGGTTTTCCTCATATGTTGTGTATGTTCCAACCAACCAGGTTAATCAATGTGCTGTTTTAACCCTTATAACAGATAAAGGTTCTGTGTGTGTCTGAAATGTTTGGTATGAAACTGAAGCTAGTGACATTTGCAATACAGAGATGTAAATGAAAAAAACAGTATTTATTTTTTAACCTTTGATATAAGAGTTACAAACTTACAAGGGATTTTACCACGTGAAACCCACATGCATTCTCTGTTAATCATTGACCTTTACTACATGATGTGGGGCGTGTACCCGCTCCTCATGGTCACTGCTCATTGGAAGATGGAGCCACAGGGATGGACCAGACCAGGTCGCTTAAAACCGCCCTGCAACCGTAAAATCTTTGCTTTTTGTATCAGCTACGCTAGCTGTGCACTCTGCCCCCTCTCGCTCTGCACGGACACCACTCCGCCACGCGATTGGGTCACCAAGAACTTTCCGTGCAAGTTTCGACCCAGCCGAGACCGCACAAGCTTCCGCAAACCGACACTTGTCAGAGACTGTCACCCCGGTAACCCAGAACAACAGCCAATCACGAGGGAGTGAACTGAAAGACGTCACTGAAGCGAGTCACCACCCAGTCAGGACCAACGTGCTTCCCGAGGCCAAGCCGGCCGGTGAGGGAAATTCAAGATTCAAGACTTCAGCAAAATCGCAAGTAACACAAACTAACGTTGTCTCTAACTGATCTGGTGCTGATTAATCTTAAGCAGTTAAAGATAAGCTCAATCTCTGCTTTTGTGGTTTCTCAGGTGTGATTCTAAGGTCTAGTGAGAAATACTAGAATTGATTTGGGACTGTTGTCGACTCATTTTGCATCCTCTGAACTGCCTCTGTGTGTATGTGTGTGCGCGTTTGTTTGTTGTTTGCTTATTACGTAGTTAATTTCATGTATCGTAGTGTAGCTCAAAAAATCTTTGTTCTCATTTTGTACGAACTGTGTTCTCGTTTATGTGCTTATCAGTCATTGCCTCGAGCTGTAGATTTTGTTACCTTGCTAAAAGTAACCCAATACTGTGTTATGTTATTGTCGTTGGCCACGTAAATAATATAAACAAGAATGGTAAACACGATGTTTTTCTATTTGCTAGACAAATGGTAGATAAAGTGTGAATCTTTTAATCTGATTCAATCTGACTCTATTGAGTTGAATTAATGATTCGAATCCTCAAGATCTGATTCATTAAAAGGAGCTAATAAATCTCTTATCGTTCTATTTAATGTAGCTTGGACCCCTACATTATGAAAGGCAGGTAATTTAATGTTACTCAGGGTGAACAATCAGAGTCCGCTTTGTATCAACGAGCCCGGACACTGAGTGATGTGAGGTGTGTGCTTTAGTAGTGGTCCAGGTGTAGAGCCTGGCCAATCCGTGACATTACCCCCTCCCCAGGGCCCGCTCCTGAGGGGGCCCTGTTGTCTACCTCGTCCACGAGGTGCTGGGAACTCGGGGTGATTAGAGTGGAATTCTTCCATGAGTGCGGAATCTAAGATGTCGGATCTGGAAACCCAGGATCTTTCCTCTGGTCCATATCCCTCCCAGTCGACAAGATATTCTAGTTGACCACCACGGCGTCGGGACCGTAGAATGTCTTTGACGGAGTAGACGGAGTCTTCTTCTAGCATCAGTGGGGGAGGGGGTTCCTCTTCGTGGGAAGTCAAGGGTTTGTGATAAGGTATGAGTAGTGATACATGAAAAGTGGGGAGGATTCTATATTGTGGTGGAAGTTGTAATTTGTATGTGACGGGGTTGACCTGTTCTAGGATGGTAAAGGGACCAACAAATCGGGGACTGAGTTTCCTGGAGGGCAGTCGCAGGCGGATGTCTCTTGTGGAGAGCCAAACCTTCTGCCCCGGATTGTAGATGGGACCATCGATCCTCCTCCTGTCTGACACCTCCTTGGCTCTGCAGACTGCCCTCTGGAGATGGTGATGAGCCTCGTCCCAGACTCTCTCGCCCTCCTGAAACCAGTGATCCACTGCGGGGACATCAGATGGTTCGCCATTCCAGGGAAAGAGTGGAGGTTGGAACCCTAGGACGCACTGGAATGGCGTGAGTCCGGTGGTGGGTTGCCGCAGTGAATTCTGGGCATATTCCGCCCAGTCCAGAAACTGGTTCCAGGAGTGTTGGTGGCCGTGACAGAAGGTCCGAAGGAATCATCCCACATCCTGAATCTTCCTCTCCGTCTGGCCGTTGGTCTGAGGATGGTAGCCAGACCAGAGGCTGACGGTCACACCCAGGAGTTTAAAGAAGGCTTTCCACAGTCTTGAAATAAATTGAGGACCTTGATCTGAGACAATGTCCTCAGGCAGACCAAAACATCGGAAGACATGGTTGAAGAGACTTTCTGCTGTCTCTAGGGCTGTGAGAAGACCCTTCAATGGAATTAAACGACAGAATTTTGAGTACCGATCTACTATGACCAAGATGCATGTGTTGCCATCAGATAAGGGAAGGTGCGTCATAAAATCCACTCCTAGGTGTGACCAGGGATGATTCAGGACTGGCAAAGGATGGAGTTTGCCGGCAGGTAGATGACGAGGGCTCTTGGACATGGCACATTCCTTACATCCTTGAACGTACCTTCTCACATCCCTTGCCATGTTCGGCCACCAAAAGCGTTGGGATAGCAGCGAGAGGGTATTGTTCGTCCCGGGATGCCCAGTGCCCAGGGAGGAATGGATGGAGTGAATAGTATCTACCCGTTGCTCAGCTGGAACAAACTGCCGATTAGGTGGGCAGCCCGGCGGAGGTCAGGGTTCAGGAGTGGCGATGGCTGGAGGGGCAGACCACTCAATGAGACAGATAGTGATATGGTCTGGGAGGATCCTAGCTGAAGTTTCAACAGTCTAGGTAATGGAGAACTGGAACCTGGAGAAGAACACTGACCACCGGGCCTGGCAAGGACAGAGTCGTTTAGCATCTTTGAGATATTATAAGTTCTTATGAGCCGTGATGACTTGGAAGGGATGTTTTGCGCCCTCCAACCAATGTCGCCACTACTCCAGGGCGAGCTTGATGGCGAGAAGTTCCCGATTGCCGATGTCGTAGTTCTTCTCCGCCGGGCTAAGCTTCCGGGAGAAATAGGCACATGGATGGAGTAGTTTGGGAGTTCCGTGATGTTGCGATAAGATTGCTCCCACTCCAGTGGTGGATGCATCTACTTCGAGGACGAAAGGTAGGTCTGGATCAGGATGAGTCAGGAGTGGGGCTTGGGTAAACGCCTCCTTGAGGATTTGGAAGGCTGCAGCGGCTTAGGGAGACCAGGCTAATTTTTGAGTTTATTCTTTAGGAGTGGTGACGAAACTGTTGTTCTGAATGAAGCGTCAGTAGAAATTCGCAAATCCAAGGAATTGTTGCAGTTCTTTAATGGTTGTGGGTTCTGGCCAGCATACGACAGAATGTACCTTCCTCTCGTCCATGTGAACACCTGTATGATCGATGATGTATCCTAGGAACTGGACAGATGGTGCATGGAATGAGCATTTTTCAGCTTTAAGATACAGGTGGTGTTCTCTGAGGGTTTGTAGGACCTCCGCAACATGGTGGTGATGTTCTGCCTCACTCCGGGAGTAGATGAGGATATCATCTATACAGACAATGACAAAGTGCCGAAGGAACTCCCGGAGGACTTCATGAATGAAGTTTTGGAATATGGAGAGGGCGTTGACCAGACCATAGGGCATGACCAGGTACTCATAATGTCTAGTAGGGGTCACAAACACGTTTTTTCATTCGTCCCCCTCACATATTCGGACCAGGTTGAATGCGCTGCGGAGGTCTAACTTTGTAAATATCTTGGCAGATCGTAGTTGTGGAGGTAGCTGGAAAGCTCTCTTGGGGCAAAACACGTCCTTGTAAGGAGAGTAGATTTCAGGAATATGGACAGATTGTTTTTCGACTGGACTTTCAACGGACGTGATGTAGACAGATAGGGGTTTACGAGTCTGTAAAGGAAGATCAGGAAAACAGTCTGGTGTGCATCCTTCACCACATTTCTTAATCTCTCCTGTGCCCCAAAGAGACGATGGGAGCATGCTTCACCAGCCACGGTTGCCCTAAGATGATGTCCATGGTGGTGCCCTCCAGAACCAAGAATTGCATTTCCTCCTTGTGCAGCAGTCCTACTTGGAGTTGGATGGTTTCACATCTACGATGGATACGTGCCTGAGAGTGGATATTGCAGGTTATGGGTTGAATCTGGTAGACGTGCGTCGAGGTTTTAGTGCTGAGTTGGAGTTGGTGACATGTGAGATGAAGTTCCCAGCTGACCCGGAGTCAATAAGTGCGGTGGCTGAAACAGAGACAGAGTAGTTAACTGAACAGTTGTAGTGAGCAGATGCATCTTTTCTATATCAAAACTGAACACACTCACCGAGGAGCGTATGGGACGGAGTGGACAGTCCAGCCTGACATGTCCACCGGCACCACAGTACATGCACAGAACCCGGGTCAGCCTCCTCTGTCGCTCGGCGGTCGTAAGCCTATTAACTCAATGATAATAGGCTCTGGTTCTGGAGGGGTTACTGGCTCAGACAGACGGAGGAGTGCTTGAGGTACCGGGTCAGGATCATGTTGGTAGACTTTCAGACGATCAGAACATCAGAGAGAAAGTTGAATAAATTTTTCCAAGCCCATAGTATCATCCAGTGCTGCGAGCTGTACACAAAGTTTGGGTTCTAAGCCGAGCTGGTACGTGGTGAGGAGAGATCGCTCATTCCATCCGCTGGCAGCAGCCAGAGTACGAAAACGAAGGGCATATTCCTGTGTGGACATCGTACCTTGTTTGAGATGGTATAATTGTTCACCAGCCGCTACTTCTCCATCTGAACGACCAAAGACCTCCTTGAAATACTCGGTAAATGCTTGAATGGAATTCGTTACCGGCCCGGCTTGTTGCCAAATGGTCTCAGCCCACCGGAGAGCAGGTCCAGATAGAAGTGAGATGATAAATGCGATTTTGGAGCGATTTGTGGGATACAAAGCAGGTTGCATGGTGAATACTAGGGAGCATTGTAAAAGAAATCTGTTGCACTCCTCCGCCCTGCCAGAGTAGAGCACTGGTCCAGCCATGGGACTGGATGAGGTGGTGGACGACGAAGTAGACGACGAGAAAGTGCTCGGTGCTGGCTTTGCATCGGGAAGTGGCGCAGTTGATCGTAAAACTCTCTTCAAAGAGTCCACCAGCTTTTGAATGGGATCGGGAGTGCTCATGTTGTCAACGGTTGAGGTCCGGGCTTCTGTTAGGGAAGCACATGGACAAAACAGGGTAAGTGAAATAAGTAAAAGTTTATTCTGACAATGCAGCACACAAAAGGATGACCGCGGAGAAGTGATGGATGTTCTGGATGGCTATAGTCCTTTTCTGTGGCAGAATGGAGAAGACACACAGAGGAATACCGATTGCACATACCAGATGACTTTCACGGAGGACAGACAGACGACAAACACACCAACGACAGGATACAAGGATGACTGGAACGACTAGGAGTAAACAGAAAGACGGTAAGTTATGGAAGGCAGGTAATTGAATGTTACTCAGGAGAGTGAACAATCAGAGTACGCTTCGGATCAACAAGCCCGTAGACTGAGTGATGTGAGGTGTGTTCTTTAGTAGTGATCCAGGTGATTGGGTGCAGCTGTGCGTGATCAAAACTCAGGTGATGGTGCTTGCTGTGATTGAGTGCTGGAAGAGCCTGGCCAATCTGTGACAGTCTGCTCTCATTTGGCCTTGCAAGCTTGCATACTTCTCTCAGTGGCGGGTTTCATAGTGTCAGCACAGATTATATTCTTTAAACACAGACACAGTTTCTTGACAGATGAGACAAACAGCCACTTCTTTGCACTGAACAAAAAAATAATCACTTGTCCACTTTTAATTAAATACCCTGCATTCTGCATCAACCTTTCTCTTTCCCAACCGTTTGGCCATTTTGTCGTCGCTTTGAGTTTTTTAGCTGGCTCACGCATCACCTGATCGATCTCAACGAAACATTATGGAATGTACCATTCTATTGGTAGGTGAATTTATTAAATAATTAAGCTATGTTAATAACTAAGGGATTGATTTTAGTTTGAAAGCCAATCTTTTTTATCAAATACAAACATGATACAAGTAAAACATATATCTAAGTAAATTTTTCAATATATGTCTCAAGGGCTGGACCAAATGTGGGGGCGGGCCGCATTCGGCCCACGGGCCGTAGTTTGGGGACCCCTGTCCTAATGCATTAACCCTAGCCCCCCCATAGTACTTTTACTCTAATTATACTCATTTGTTGTGAATCTATGTCACTTTTATGCCCGCTGTAATGTATCATAAGTTCACTTATCTGATCAATAATTAGAGGTTAATGATTAATACTATTTAATAGACAGACAGACAATGCCATTATTTAATTAGTAATCTCATTTGATTCTTACAATCGTCTATGTAACAAATTAGTTAGATTTCTAACAATAATCAGAGGTCAAACCGCTAGTACCATGTAAGGTATGCTGTCTTGCTATACCCTAATGCATCAACCCTAGCCCCCAACGATTGAAATAATCATGTAACAACTTAATTATAGCCGAAATATTAACCAGCGGTCAAACCGCTAGTACCACGTAAGATGTGCTGCTTCTTCAGCCCTAATGCATTAACCCTAGCCCCCCATAGTGATTGCAAAGAATAACATAATTAAAGTCAAACAATAAGTTGGAATTTCTATGATTTTCATCTAACATGTGTTATGTTTTGTCCATCATGAAATCTAGTACATTCTTAATTTAGAGTAAATGATCTCAGAGTAAACAAGAATAAATTCAAATATAACAATTTATTAGTCAGGTAAATGTGTATTATGCCAATTCATTCAGTCAATCTATAAACGATCAATACAAAACATCAAATTATCAAAGATAAATATGAGATCAAAAGATGCATACCTGACTTCAAAACATACATAGTATGGAGAATTCTACACTACGGGCTACTCTCGTTACAGAAGTTGCCCAGAACAGCTTGAAACTCTCCCTTAAGTAGTCAAACCAAGAAGTAGAAGGGGTGTGTGCTGAATAACAAAGGCATTTACATTCAGTAAGAGTTTCTGCCTATAAGGCATTTGAGGGTAAACGCACACCCCAGGTAAACGCACACCCTTAGCAGTGGTGCAAAAGATACCTGAATTTATATATTTATTATTTAGGTTATGTCTATTTCTGAGGGAATGAAACCATTGTATCAGTCGCACTGAGACATTTCAAATGATATCAAACATGAAAGATAAAGTCACTTGGATTGATATAGAATATTCATACTTTGAAATGACCATCCTGTGTGACTTAAGTAAAGAGAGGGTGAATGAACCAAGGGTGTTTTCGGGAGATACTTCAAACGCAAACGAGGGAAAGGAGAGGGGTGGACATTCCCGCATTCCCACCTGGTGATGTGTGAAGCCGATTGTCTCTGTGTGTCCAGCTCATGTTTGAATTATCAAAGACATCAAAGTATTTGAGATAACTCAAGTCTTACAGATCTTCATTCAATCATCAGAGAACAGTCACTTCCCTTATTCACAGTTTGGCATTCCACGGGTTAGGAGAAATGTCCACAGGAGGAGGTAAACGTCCACAAAAGCCGTGAGAGGGCAATCGGCCTTAATGTTCTTATGACATGGTTGGTAGGTTATAGTGAAATTGAACCGGGTAAAGAACAGGGACCAGCGAGCATTCAGGCGTTTGGCATGCGGAGATATTAAAAGGTTTTTGTGGTCGGTTTTAACTGAAAAAGGAAACTGCACCTTCAAGATAGTGACACCATTCTTCCAGAGCTAGTTTGATGGCTTGCAGTCCCCGATGCTATAATTCTGTTCTGCTGGTGATAGCTTCAATGAATAGTACGCACACGGATGGAGGGTTCGGGGTTAACCAGACCATTGAGAAAGGATAGCACCAACTCCGCCATCAGCCGCATCGACCTCAACGATGAAGAGCCGTGTGGGATCCAGATGTCGGAGAACAGGTGCAGTAGTGAACACAACCTTTAGGGGTGCAATTCTTGATGAAACATCTGTAAAAGATGGCAAATCCCAGAAACCTCTGCAACTCCTTCAGTGCATTGTGTTCGTCCCACTGTGAGACAGCGTCCACTTTACCCCTTTCCATACTGACCCCCTCAGTAGAGATCACGTATCCAAGGAAAGAGATCGAGGGTTGGTGGAATTCACATTTTTCAGCTTTCGAAAAGAGCTGGTTCTCTCTGGGACATTGGAGGATTTTCTGGACTTGAGACTGGTGTTCTACTAGATTACGGGAGTAGATTAGAATGTCGTCTATGTAAACTATGGTAAATCAATGGAGGAAGTCTCTGATGACCTCATTCATTAACCAGAGGGAGTGATGAAAGCCGTTTTCCACTCATTCCCTTCCTGGATACAGATGAGGTTGTACACGCTTCGGAGGTCAAGCTTCCTGGAGCTCTTCCAGAGCAGCCGGGACTAGTGACAAGGGGTAAGCAAACTTGACTGTTCAGAACCCTGTTATTCAATGCAGGGCCTCAGTCTTCTATCCTTCTCGGCCACAAAGAAAAAGCTGGACACGGATGGGGAGATTGATGGTCTGATGAACCCTTGACTGAGAGCCTCGTTGATGTCATCATCCACTGCCTTGTGCTCAGGACAGGATAGGGGATAGATCCTTCCATGTGGTAGTTTGGCTTTAGGCAGCAGGTCGATAATACAGTCCCAAGACCGATGTTGTGGCAACTGTATGACTCGCTCCTTGCTGAAAACGTCGAGGTAGGGGTTGTAGATGGATGTAATGGAGACAGTGGGAGAGTGAGAAGAGTTTGCTATAGTGGTGGAGTGAACTGAAAGGGAGCACAGCAGGGGGAGTAATGTGACCACTCGTGGCACAGGCGTAAATCCATTCCAGAATCTCACCGGTGCTGCTCACAACCTGCCCAGAATGACATCCACATTGACTCGGAAAAGAATGAGGAGGATTAATTTTTTTTACCAGCCACTCTAGAATCCACTGGGACATGTATGGGGAGCATACGAGAATTCACAATTAGTCAAGCATGTGCAGTGGTGCATAAAGGGGGTATGCAGTATATGCAACGCATAGGGGTGCCACACATGGGGAGGCGCCATTGTGGCAAAACTATTTTTTAAATTATCTTTATTAAAAGTTTTAAATAATAAAAATAAATAAATATGTTTGGTTAAAAATGTTTATCCTGCATTTTATATGAATATAATAATGTATTTTATTAAATTAATAATCATACCACCCCCCCCTTGACCATTTGATTGATCCGTTGCTCGGTTACAGTCACATGTTCAAAATGCAAAGAGTGACGAGACGTGGAGCACACAATATAAAACGGAAAAAAATAACAAAGAATGTCTTAAAATGAAAACTGCCATGACAAATTGGATAAGAGATTGGTTAGCTTAACCCTCACTATTATTACCATACTTTTAATCAACTTCTAATGTTTTTGGGAGCAAAGGGCGCCATATCATTAATTATTCATTATCGCCACGCAAGTCACCGCATGGGTTTTTACCATAGGCTTTTACTTAACATAAATGCAGACGAGGTGGTTTTGCTCAGGCAGGTGGGCAGTGACCACACAGCCACACCTCGCATACTTCCATCCTGTGTATTATGTGAAAAACAGTATAATTCTGGGCTAAAGCCATAGGCTGGTGTAAAGTTGACTTTATGGTAAACGCTTGATAGTCGTAAATTTATGGGCCGCCAGCTTCAAAAGATAACATTTGTATTCACTGCATTTAAATGTTGATCAAACATTAAAGTTACTAGTTATTTAGTAATGAGCAGCAAATATCTCCGTTTGATCCACTGTTTTGTTTGATAGGTTAGTAACTAACATTAGTTTAGTTTATGCTCTATTAAAATAATATTAGTTGTGTTTAAAATCAAACATGTTTACATGTTATTAAGTGTATTTGTCTGTTCACACACCCAAATCTCAGATTATCCGCTTTCATTTATCTTCAAAAAGCCATCTTTATCAGTACGGAGCGCGTCCATCCGTCAGCACCGTTACTTGTACTGCCTGATTCAGAGGCTGCATAAGGGCGGTGATCGCCGCATAAAGCTTTACTGGAAAGGACGTGTATTTGGACGTTTTTATATTCATTTAAACGTGCTGTCAATCCAAAATAATGTGAAAGCATAATGGTTCCTGCAAATCATATCAAATCTGAGATCGACAGCTGCTACTTTCGCTTTTCATAGAAACATTATGCAGGAGAAATACGGGAAAATACATACACGGAAGATAGTGGATAGAATGGTAGAATACGATTGAATTAATACGGCAAAAACGGGAGGGTTTATAGGTATGAGTTGCATACTTTGGCACACACGTTTTAATTCAAAATAATTTACAGAGCCAAGTGTAAAGTTCATAATATGTAAAAGTTTTAACAAAATAAACTGTCAAATCATACTTACAGTTGAGGTCAAAAGTTATAAAAATAATCTGAAAAATATTCTTTATTTATTATTATTAATATTAATTAATTAATTAAATTATTTTGCTAAAACAAGAGGGATCACACAAAATGTATGTTTATAAGCACAGACCTGAATATTAGGGCCAGACAGAATCTGCGGACATTTTTTGCTATTTCTGCTGAGAATATAGTAAAAAATCTGTGGATTTATGTTGAATGATTTTAGGATTATCAGAACTAAAAACTTTAAAAACAGAGTAAATATTAATTTACACACATCTGCAGATTTCTGCACGCGCAGATTCCGTGTGGGCCTCCTGAATATATTTCAGACAAGATATAGAAAATAATATTTGGATAAAAAAATTCCCCTATATACATTTTATATACTTGATTATAACTTATTCTTAACTCTGTTAAAACCGACACATAAACAAATAGTCATAATATTCACATTTTCTGGAACTGAGATGTTTATTAATCCTTCTATCAAGATCCATTTTTATACCATATACATATTTTTATAAATTTATAATGTATCTTATTGATACGTCAGGCCTTTTGGTAACTTTTTTTTTGCTCAAAACTAATTCAGTTTAGTTAAAAAAAAGTTTGCCCATGACATTTTGATAAAATGAAAACATTTCAGGCAGTTTGTCTCTTTATTTTTACACTAAACATTTGAGTCTTGAGTCTGCGCAAAACTCGAACCCGCATACCCCTCACTAAATGTGAAGTTGCGCCCCTAAGCTTGTGTATGTGGTATATGGGACAAAGATGGAGTTAGACTGACTTTACTCAAAAATCATTTTCATTTGTGTTATCTTGTTTTCACAAGTAATGGTGTGACTGTATTATTTGTAACAATAACTAATTATAACAATAACTTATTTATAACAAAAACTAATTGGTCCAAAAAATTCCAAGAGTGATTGTAAGAATAAGAAAGATGATTGGTTGAAAATACTACTTGCTATACACTTTTTACACACATACACTTATTTAACAACACACTTTACATGCCAATTTGCACATAACAAATACACTTGTTACACACACATACACTTACTTAACAACACACTTTACATGCCAATTTGCACGTAACAGCTGCACATATAACGTTGTATATAGTAATACATCTGTACATACACTTGTCAATTTGTATATTTGCATTTAACACTTACTTCTATTGGGCGCCACGGTGGCGCGTGAGTAGCACGTTCGCCTCACAGCAAGAAGGTCGCTGGTTCGATCCCCGGTTGGGGCAGGTCCCGGTTGGGCCAGTTGGCATTTCTGTGTGGAGTTTGCATGTTCTCCCCGTGGTTGCGTGGGTTTCCTCCGGGTGCTCCGGTTTCCCCCACAGTCCAAAGACATGCGGTACAGGTGAATTGGGTAAGCTAAATTGTCCATAGTGTATGTGTGTGAATGAGAATGTATGAATGTGTTTCCCAGAGATGGGTTGTGGCTGGAAGGGCATCCGCTGCGTAAAACAAATGCCGGATAAGTTGGCGGTTCATTCCGCTGTGGCGACCCCGGATTAATAAAGGGACTAAGCCGAAAAGAAAATGAATGAATGAATGACTTACTTCTATTTTTTGAAAATATTTATTATCTGTTTTTTGTCCTGTCTCTGTAATTCTGTTGCACTGTAGAAGCTCTGTCACGAAAACAAATTCCTCGTATGTGTAAACATACCTGGCAATAAAGCTCTTTCTGATTCTGATTCCAATAAATGAAGCAAAAGAAAGGAAGCAAAATTTAGAAAACGTCCAAAAAACTAACAAAAATGTCACTCCTGACACTCTTCCTCTAAAGAAAAAAAGAAAGAAAAAAACAGCAGACAAATAAGAACAAAATTTTCCCAGCGGATGGCGTTCAGCAAAATACAAAATATGGAAAAAAAGGTATATATATATATATATATATATATATATATATATATAGGATTGACAGTATGTATTTCAAATATGTATTTTCAATTCAAAATAGTATTTAGTAATTTGGATTTGATAGGGTTGATAAAAATGGCATAATATTTTGTATAAAAATATTGTGTCTTGTATTTTGTAGTTTTAAAATACTGTATGGAAATGTACAAAGTAAAATACTTTGTAAGAAGTGTACATTATATGATGACATCATAAAATGAAGCCTCTGATTGGTGGAACAGAAAATTGATTTATATTGAAGAAGGTGGTCAATGCTTGGAGTATGGATTGAAATTCTGCATTGCATATAAAGTAATAGTAGAAGTAGATTCAGGAACAAGTCAATGATCTTAAAATAGTATACTGCGTGCACAATGCAAAGACCAGGACTATACAGTAGGTACTACTTAAATATGGCCATTACCGCCATGGCATGTACCGCCGCCGCGGGAGAACGTGTTTTAAGGGATGACCGCAGTTTGTGACTTAGCCGCCAGGGGGCACAAGGGGACGGGATGCAAACAGGCAAAAATATACAGTAGCTGTAAATACCCCGCTACTTCTGAAGATGAAATAATAGGACAAAACATTATAATTGCTTTATTAAACATTAAAAACTTGTTAACAGCTTTAGTATTATTGTAAATGTGTTAAATGAAGATTCATTTTTGAAAAAATAAATTAAAGAAATAAAAGACCACTTAAATAAACGACAACTAAAATGAAAGTAGGTACAAACACAAATAGGCCTAAATAAATAAATATATATATAAAGCAGTGTTTTAGCCTTGAAATAGAGAGATGCAACCTCTGAAGCACTCGTCTGACGTGCTGAACATGTTCCTGGAGAGAATGGGAAAATATCAGTATGTCATCCAGGTAGACATAAATGATCTGATCTATCATATCTCTCAACACATCATTGACGAGTGCCTGGAAAACTGCGGGAGCGTTGGACAGGCCGAAGGGAAGAACGCAATACTCAAAATGCCCTCTGGGGGTGTTAAATGCAGTTTTCCATTCATCCCCCGCTCTCATGCAAACTAAATGATATGCATTGCGGAGATCTAGTTTTGTGAAAAAGGTCGCCCCCTGCAGACGCTCGAAGACCGAAGACATCAACGGCAAAGGATAAGAATTCTTAACCGTGATGTTATTCAGCCCTCGATAGTCAATGCATGGACGAAGGGAACCGTCCTTCTTTTCACAAAAAAAAAATCCCGCTCCCGCCGGTGAAGAAGAGGGGCAGATGATCTTGGCTGCTAGAGATTCAGAAATATTTCTCCATGGCCTCCCTTTCAGGAACAGAAAGCGAATATAGTTTGCCTTTAGGCGGAGACGTACCTGGCAATAAATCTATGGCACAGTCATAGGGACGATGGGGAGGCAGAGAAGCAGCCCGGGACTTACTGAACACTCTCTTCAGGTCATGGTACTCACGAGGCACGTTAGACAGATCGATATGTTCCTCCAGTAACACAGAACGAGACACAGCAGAACAAGCAGACAAAAGACAAGACTCATGACAGCTCTCGCTCCAGGAAAGCACAGAATTATGTCCCCAATTTATGTGAGGCTTGTGTAACACTAGCATGGGATCTCCAAGAACCACCGGAGTGGCGACCGTCTCTGTTAAAAAAAAAAGAAATTTTCTCAACATGATTACCAGAAGTTATGAGTTTTATAGGGCCGGTGGAATGAGTGATAGAGGGAAGCGAGAGACCACTAAGGGCGTGCACAGCAATAGGTGAGGAAAGAGGAATCACAGGAAGCTTCAATATGTAAGCAAGTTTTGAGTTAATGAAATTCCCTTCCGCTCCAGAATCAAGGAGGGCTTCACATTCGTTAGTGTCAGAATTAAGAGTTTCACTGGAAGGGTGGTTGTGGTGAACGAGGGCTCGTTTAGTCTGATCTCCCCTGCCAATAAACTCTTACCCCTGGGTGGATCTTTGTTTCTAGCTCGACACAAAGCCACAAAATGTCCTGCTCCTCCACAATAAATACATAATTCTTCAGATCGACGTCGACGTCTTTCTTCCATAGAAAGTCTAAATCTGCCCATTTGCATGGGTTCAGGCTCAAGAATGGGTGAGTTGGTTTCAAGATGAGGAGAGGAGAGAAAGTCGAGTGTGGTCATGTCTCTTGTGCGAAGCTTTCCGTGCTGGGTGTGTTAGGTGCTCTGTGACGTAATCGCGCGTCCACTCTGGTTGCTAGATCAACGAGGCCATCTAGCGTCTTGGGCAGGTCCATCGCGTAGATCTCATCTTTTATGTAGTCAGCTAATCCGTGAAAAAACATATCCCACTGAGCGTCATCATTCCATTTACACTCAGCAGCTAGCGTACGGAAGTCAATGGAGAAATCTGCAACACTCAAATTGCCTTGTCGAAGTTCGGCGAGTCTCCTCGCCGCCTCTCTGCCAGAAGCCGCTCGATCAAAAACAGTCTTTAACTCATTAGAAAACGATTGGAAGGACGCGCAGCAGGGCAGTTTCTTCTCCCAGACTGTAGTGCCCCAAAGTGCCGCTCTGCCAGATAATACATTGATTACAAATGCCACCTTGCTCTCTTTAGTGGGAAATGACGATGGTTGTAAGGTGATATAAAGTGAGCATTTGGCTAAAAATGATTGACATAACTGTGGCTCACCAGAATAGGATGCTGGTGGTGGAAGTCGCGGCTCAGTAGAGCGTCTCTCACTCTCGTGTTTAGCTGGTGCCGTGATGGGTGGAGCTTGTGGAGGCATACCGGAACTCAGTCCTGCTTCCAGTCTCTGAACCTGGGTTGTGAGATCCGACACCTGAGTGACCAGAGCTTGGATGGCTTGGCTAGTAACCGTCATGTGTTTGTCTTGCTGGTCCAGATGTGCAGAACTGTGATTTAAAAACTCCTGGATCTCAGAAACTCTCGCTGGGTCCATAATGGTCAGTCCGTTCTGTAATGATACAACAGAGAGACCCAATTGCGAGAGTAAAATATGAAATGTTTAATGTCCGACTGGAATCAAACAAGGCTCAAATAACAGAGTTTGTGAATGAGGCGGTGGAGAATACAAGAGGTTTCTTTTCGTGGAAACGATGCAGCTAAACATCTGAGGGAAACTTCACACAGTAGACCAGGAAGTAACAGTCACAGACGAAACTCATAGTCGATCACATGAGACACAGTTCAGGAAGCAGGTAATAGCCATAGGAGATAAATTCCACAACGGAAAGAGATTCACAGCAACTCACCACCAGCATTAACACGTAGGGAGCCTGAGAGACACAAACACAAGTTTGACAACGGACTGACAAAGAGAGACGTGGACACTGGATATAAATAGCCGAGATAACACAAAACAGCTGCTGCGTGCTAATCAGCCAACTGAATCATCCCCTCCACGTGACCACATAGCTGACGAGGTAAGCACACAGACAGCCACGCTATTCATACCCAAACAAACACACTCACACCAACACAGGTACATCCACACGCATACACATACACACTCAGACACCCAGAAAGGAACACACAGATCCATGAACCGTGAAATGTACAGTGTTTGATATTTTAAAGTAACTAAGACAGTTACCCAATAAGCTTTTTCATTTACGTTTTCATTTACATTTTTGTTGTATTTTACTATCTAATTTTATGTCTCAATTATTGTCCATAAATATTAATTGAATAATTAAATAGGCCTAAATGTTTATTTACTTAAAGACATTACCAGTGAAACATGGAGAAACGTCCGGCGCATGGTCTAAAGAGCTCGAATGCTACTTCATTAAAAGCATAAAAATAAACGGACCTATACTGTACCACAAGCAGATGACTAAAATTATAATAAAAGTAATTTTGCGGCAGGACATAAATTAGCCTGCAAGTTTATTTTTAATAATTTAGTTTCTGTTCAGTTTTCAAAACGGCACTGTTCTCTTTATTCAATTATATATATATTTTTAACTTCTTAAAACTGTTAATGGCTTAGTAACTTTTATGTTTTAATTTCAATTTTAGTCCCCTTGTATATGCGTGTGAAATAATGTGGCATAACAGCATATAAAAGGAAAAGGCAGTCAAAAGTTATAGCTCATCAAAATTCTATTAAAATACATTTGAGATATAAAAAATAAAACAGCTCATCAAAACAGTCTGTCTGCTATTTTTAAGCATGCTATATTCAAAATAAAGCTGCAAAGGGGGCTTTATTATTTTATTTCATTTCTGGTTCTGTCACTCACGGTTCAATGCGCACGCCTGAGTAGTTCATATTAATTAATATATTATTTACTTTTTCTCTCAGTATCACAGCTGTGCACTGCTGTCAGATGAATACAAGCCTAAATTACATCTAAAAAGAAACTACTGAGCGGTGATATGTGTTGTTCTTTTTAAGATACATGTAACCACCTATTTCAACCATGAGGAGATCCCGACAGCTTGATATGCAATTATAAAATGTTATTTATCTCGGAATAAAAACAATTAACTAAAATCTTTAAATAAAAGATTGAATTGGATTAGACTATTTCACAGTGTGTAGGCTGAACATTAAAAATAATAATTAAACTGAGATAGATTCCCCCTTCATTCAGAAATAAAAAATGAAATCCTCCTTTTCGATCATGGAAACTGAGTTTTGAAAAAGCAAAAGATGCCGATTTCATTCAGACTACGTAAGAGAGAACCCTGGCTGGTGCATACAGGCTATATAAAACTGAGTCTAATAAATAACATAACTGCCGTTTTTATTAACATTTTCGTTGTATTTTACTTTCTAATTGTATGTCTCAAAATAAAAATAGAGAGATAGTGTTTGATATTTTAAATTGATTAAGACAGTTACTAAATAAGCTTTTTCATTTACGTTTTCATTTACATATCTAATTTTATGTCTCAATTATTGTCCATAAATAATAAATTAATAATTAAATAAGCCTAAATAATTAATTACTTAAAAAAATTACCAGCGAAACATGGTGAAAATGTCCGATTCATGGTCTAAAGAGCTCATAAAAACATAAAAAATAAAACATAACAATAAACTGACCTACTTTAAGCAGATCAAAACAGAAAAAATGTGTTGTATGTCCTCAAACATTTGTATATGAGGTGGAAAATGTAAAAATAATGTGCAATGTAAAAATACTGTGCAACATCTTGAAATTATTCTCTTAAATAAAGGGGCATTACATATTAAGTGTCATATTGCCTTTAGAAATATTAATGTTTTAAGTCTGTCCAGAGCATGTTTGACGCCATCTATCAAATATACTTTTTTTACTTGTAACTGTCAGGGTTCTGCCACTCCTGTCTAGTTAATTCCTGTTTTTTGTGG
>CAIGQQ010034690.1:1096847-1111852 GCA_903798035.1 Danio albolineatus
GGGTGGCGCTGGGGTTGAAACATGCACGCTGCGTGTGTGAGCGCACGCTAGGATGTTTTCATTTTATCGTGTGCTTGTGTCTTGCGTTCAGTCCTCTGTTGTGTTTAGCACGTGGTGTGTGTGTTTACACACACACCGCGTGCTTGTGTTGTCATATGAGCACACAGTTAATGAGTTCTCTCATTGGCTGTGTGTTCTAGTCTTTTATGTGAGTGCGTGGCTTGTGTTTGCCATGCGCTCTCCTGTCTATTGTCTAGCCCCACCCTCCTTGTTAACCCATTATTAGTCTATTATGTTCACCTGTTTGTTTGTTTGTTAATCATGTATGCTTTAAATTCTCCTCATGTCTGCTGTCCTGTGCCAGTTCGTCGTCTATCGTCGCTTCATCTTGTCTTGGTCTGTCGAGCCCTGTCCTGTCCAGTCCTGCCTTTTTTTCCCAGCCTGCCCAGTAAAGTTTGTTTTGCCTTTTTAATTAATGTTTTCCCCCTCGGGGTTGTTTATTTTGCTGTTTGTTTTATTTTATTATTAATAAATACTCATTTTATGTTGCAATTGAGTCCTCGCTCCTTTTCCCTAACCTGAACCCTGACAGTAACGGCTCAGTATGTTTTGTATTTTGATTTCAGTCTTGGTTACTTTGCACTTTGCGTGTGAAATATAATGCACGCATAACCGTGTAAAAAAGGAAAAGGCTGTCAAAAGTTAGAGCTAATTCATCAAAAAAATAGCTAGGCTTATATTAAAATACAGCATGTATGTTAATACAGGCAGAGTGTGAACTTAGGGTAAGGCTAAGATATGCGCTTGGTTTTTAATGCATTTAAAAAGATTTGCGGCGAACCAAGATGTTTTAACAACTGCCTATTAACAAATATACTGTGTCAATCATCATGTGTGCGCATAAGGCGATATGTTGCCTTTTTAAAGGCTATAGGGTACAGGCTACTATATAGTGTATATTAATGTTGTTGTTGTTTTGTATGGTAAAGGGCAATGCAGAGTATGTTATTGGTGTAAACTTAGGCTAAACTTACCATAGGTAAACGTGTTAGAAATCAAGCATGAAGTAGCACTTTTTAAAACTTTATTACTTTTGCATATAGTCCTATGGGAAAAAACACAGTCAAACAGTTGGTTAAGATAATTTTTAATTATATTTTAAAAGAGAAAAAAGCAAGATACAGCTACAAAAATATAGAGTTAACACAATGTTTTTTTTTTAAGTTGTCTTTAATTCTGAAGACGTCGGTGGGCGCTGAGGTTCGCGGGGAGCGTATAAATTTGTTTACTCTGTCCTTAATGCGTTTGATGTCAGCGCTGGTCAGGTTTGGAAATCTCTTGAAGACGCTGTCTCTAACGAACTGTTTTAGGTTCACGGGCAATGCAACTTTGCCTCTCGAACCAGCCGAGGTGACTGCGGACTGTTCTGTATCCACATTCAAGTTAACGGGAGTGCGCATGGGGTCTTGTGTCCACCGAGCTTCCGTGGCTGCTGTTTCTGCTTCTTTCAGCTGAAGCAAAGTGGTTGCGTGCGTCTATATAAGTTCCTCGTGACTGTTGTTAAGGAGCCATCCCCCTTCCGCCATCTCAAACCAAATGTTTGGCCATTGTTGTGTCAATGTGGATTGAGCTTCAACCGAAAAAACAACAACTTAAAAACACGGAATAGGTTACAGGGACTGCTACAGAAAATAGCCTGATGATGATGATGATGATAATAATAATAATAATGATAAGGGAAAGAAAGAAAAAAAGAAAAAGCCTTCTAGGATTTTTTGCTAGAAAAGAAGGCATAGTTTCTGGTTTCACTCACCCATAAAATGCTCTGCACTTGCACGATTTGATTCATATAATCATATCCCAATACTTTATAAATAATATTTTGTAAAATGAAAGTTTAAAATGACTTGAAACGGTTTAATTAATTTGTATAATATATACCAAAATTGTTTTAGCTAGTTTGTTTTATTGGTTTATTTATTTAGCGTGACTTTATTATATCCGATATTTAGAATGATTTCAAATGATCATTTATTGATTTTCATAGGCTGTTTATGACACGAGACATAAGGGAAAAGACTACTAGCCTAATGTGTGTTTTATAAGTATTTTATAAAATAATCTATCTTAAACTGACCAGCTATGTTTTGCTTTCCCTTATTTATTTATGATGTATGTATTTATTTATTTTGGCGCATCGTGTGCAATCGGGAAACTAGTGGCGACACGCCATCTTTATACCTGACTCGCCACTCCTTTCCTTCCGCCCAGAAGCTCCAGCTGGCCCTCTTTGACCCAAGGTAATCGGCGGGCCGAAAAAGGCTGGTGGGGAGATGGTGAGACGGTGCAAAACAAAAACAACTAGGCTGCAGTACGTGCCTCGGTAAAAATCTTGTGGCTCAGTAGGCTTTGAGATATAAGCAAGTGTAGTTAGTGGCCATTCACATTTGGCGTATTTTGCACGCACAAGTTCGTTATACTTTATATGAAACTGAAACAGCGCTGGTGAAAGCAAACTGACGCATGCGTACAGAAAACCATTCCCGCGCGCCTCCTGGTATGAATCCTGGTTGTTTACATGCACGCCGATAAAATAAGCGCCGCCCATGGGCTGGTTTTGCTAGTTGAAACCCCTTTCCAAAAAAGGAAGAACATTCCACGCTGAAACACCCACTGAAGGGGGGCGTACAGTATATGGGGTGGTTCACCCAGGGTGCCATTCAAGCTAGCCCTGCCACTGTGTATCGCGCCCAAACTTACCTTTTAAACTTAACAAAAACTCTCGGCAACCTTTACTGGCTGCTGTGTCTTTAATATGGTGGTAAGATTATTATGCATTATTAAAATATCAAGGAAGATGTAGCTAAGAAACTCCACTTATTAAATTAATTATTTTTATTTTATGCAACAGTCTTACATTTAGAAGGGAGACAAAAGGGCGATCATAAGCGAAAAGACCCCTAGCCTATAATGTGTGGTTTATACTGTAAGTGTTTTATGGAATAGCCTGTCCTAAACTGGGCAGGACTTAAATGTTTATTTACTTAAAGACATTACCAGTGAAACATTGAGAAACTTCCAACGCATGGTCTAAAGAGCTCGAATGCAACTTCATCAAAAGCATAAAAATAAACGGACCTATACTGTACCACAAGCAGATGACTAAAATTATAATAAAAGTAATTTTGCGGCAGGACATAAATTAGCCTAAGTCCCGCAAGTTTATTTTTAATAATTTAGTTTCAGTTCAGTTTTCAAAACGGCACTGTTCTCCTTATATCCAGATATAATTGTTTTTTAACGTTTTAATTTCAATTTTAGTCCCCTTGCATATGCATGTGAAATAATGTGGCATAACAGCATAAAAAAGGAAAAGGCAGTCATAAGTTATAGCTCATCAAAATTATATTAATACATTTGAGGTATAAAAAAATAAAACAACTCATCAAAACAGTCTGTCTGCTATTTTATATAGGCCTACTTGGCTATATTTAAAAGAAAGCTGCTATCACGGATTGGTCAGGCTCTCCCGGCACTCATTCACCTAGAGCACGTTCACTTGAGTTTTAATCAACACACAGCTGTCTCCCATCACGAACACCCATAAATACCCAGTCCTCACAACACTCAGCGTCCGGGCTCGTTTGCACAAAAGTGGACTCTGAGTGTTCACTCGGCAAAGCAAACACTCACAAACTCTGAAACCTGTACTTACTGTCTCTCTGTTTCGTCCTAGTCAATCCGGTTCGCAGAGTCTCCAGTCTATGGTCCTGTCGTCATCTGTCTGTCATCCGTCCAAGTTATCTGGTGTGTGTGGTCCATCCTCCTCTCGTGTGTCATCTGATCTGAAGAAGTTAAGTAAGGACTGTTATCGACCATCATATCCTATATCCTCCTGGCTTGTCCATGTGTGTTACATGTTGTCAAAATAAACCACTTTACGTTTTACTTGCACCTGAATCGTTTATATTAATTAATATATTATTTACTTTTTCTTTCAGTATCGTGGCTGTGCGCTGCTGTCAGCTGAATACAGGCCTAAATTACATGCTTCATAAATAATATTTCTAACCTCCTCCTTTTGTTTATTGTTTTTAGAAAACTTTTCAAATCTTTTTTCAGACAGGCTTTTGTAAAATGAACGTTTAAAATTACTTGAAATGGTTTAATTTGTATAGTGTATATACAAAAATTGTTTTAGCTTTGCTTTGTTTTATTGATTTATTTAGTGTGATTTTATTATATCCGATATTTATAATTCTTTAAATGATTTCAAATGATCGTTTAATGGTTTTCATAGGCTATGACACTCTTGTGTTGAGCCTACAAAAGTGGACACGTAATTAGCAAAGATTTATGTCTTTCTGTTGTATTCATATTTTGTGTTATCTCCAAAATAAATAAAGAAACCCGGCCGCTCGCGGCATCAACTGAGCTTGCCATCTTACCAGACTCGGTCAAAGTTCGGCTCTCTTTTCACTCCGCCCCGAAGTTCCAGCTGGCCCTCTTTGGCCCAAGGTAATTGGCGGGCTGAAAAAGACTGGCCGCTGGCCCAGAGAAACAGTTGTTCCTACTTTAATTTAATTTTAAAAATGTAAGTCAACAGAACATGGGTTTCTCTACAAATATATTTTTTTATTATGGCAGGAATAAAAGCAAAAAAGTACACTCACTAAATAATACAAATTTTTTTTTTTTTTTTTTTTAGATTTAGCCCGCTCCACAATTCACACATTACTGTCTGGCTAGTTTCTGTCCTCTACATATGCTAAAAAGGCAATAATGGTCCAACATTCCTGACCATTATCACAATAAAGCCTAGAAAAAACAGGACATGTTGTAAACCTATTGGTTCAAATATATCTTTCTAGTTATCAAAGACATCATTAGTTTCTTAATTATAGTTTTGTAACGGTTAAATTGTTTTAAATGCAATTATAATATATACATCAGCAAACCTATGAATGGTGGAAAAACATATTCTGTAATGGTGTACATGGGTCTCCACTTTTGCCATGGTCTCTTTGGCTTTAACAAACTCATCACTCAGGTTTTTCCAATCCTTTTAACAAAAACTCTTCTCCTTCCTCACGGTTGCAATTTATAGCCAGGAATTATTGGCTATACTAATATATACTACACTAATTTTTAATGAGCTTAAATTATATATATATATATATATATATATATATATTCATTAGCGGCATTATTCTGTGTGCCAGATGTGAAGCCAATAAACCAGGGGTGTCCAAAGTTTTTTGGCCGAGGGCCAGATGCAAAATACAACACGTTGTCCCGGGCCAAATTTTACAATTTCACAGAAAGGCATATATATATATATATATATATATATATATATATATATATATATATATATACATACATATACAGTATGTCACAAAAGTGAGTACACCCCTCACATTTCTGCAAATATTTATTTATATCTTTTCATAGAAATGACTCTTGGACACAGTGAACAGTAGTCAGTGTAAAGTTTGTTTAGCAGTGTAAATTTAGTGTCCCCTCAAAATAACTAAAAATACAGCCCATAATAGCTGAACCTCTGGCAACAAAAGTGAGTACACCCCTAAGTGAAAATGTATAAATTGAGTACAATTAGTCATTTTCCTTCCCCTGTGTCATGCGACTTATTAGTTTTACACTGTCTCAGGTGTCTCCAGATAGCAGGTGAGTTAAATTTGGTGTAAAAGCTCTTCCACTCTCTAAACCTGGCCACTGAAAGTTCAACATGGCACCTCATGACAAACAACTCTCAGAAGACCTGAAAAAACAAATAGTTACTTTGCATAAAGATGGCCTAGGCTATAAGAAGATAGCCAACACTCTGAAACTGTGCTGCAGCACAGTAGCCAAGGCCATCCAACGCTTTAAGAGGACAGGTTCTTCTCAGAACAGACCTCGCCATGGTCAGCCAAGGAAGCTGAGTGCACGTTCTGAGCGTCACATCCAAAGATTGTCTTTGAAAAACAGACGGATAAGTGCTTCCAGCATTGCTGCAGGTATTGAAGGGATGAGAGGTCAGCCTGTCAGTGCTCAGACCGTACGCCGCACACTGCACCAAGTTGGTCTGCATGGTTGTCCACGAAGGAAGCCTCTTCTAAAGATGATGCACAAGAAAGCTCGCAAACAATTTGCCGCAGACATTCAAACTAAGGACCAGGTTTACTGGAACCATGTCCTGTGGTCTGATGAGACCAAGATAAACCTATTTGGTTCAGATAGTGTCAAGCGTGTGTGGTGGCAACCAGGTGAGGAGTACAAAGACAAGTGTGTCTTGTCTATCATTAAACATGGTGGTGGGAGTGTCATCATGTGGGACTGCATGAGTGCTGCTGGCATTGGGAAGCTGCATTTCAATGAGGGAAACATGAGTTCTGACAAGTACTGTGACATACTAAAGCAAAGCATGATCCCCTTCTTCCAGAAACTGGGCAACAGAGCAGTGTTCCAGCATGATAATGACCCCAAATACACCTCACTGGCTTGCTAAAGGGGCTCAGGGTAAAGGTGATGGACTGGCCAACCATATCTTTAGACCTAAACCCCTTAAAACACCTCTGGGGCAATCTGAAAAGGAAGGTGGAGGAGCACAAGGTGTCAAATGTCCACCACCCGGGTGATGTTGTGATGGAGGAGTGGAAGAGGATTCCAGTGGCAATCTGTGAAGCTCTGGTCAACTCCATGTCCAAGAGAATTAAAGCAGTGTTGGAAAATGATGGTGGCCACACAAATTATTAACTTTTCATTCTTTTTCTTAGGGGTGTACTCACTTTTGTTGCCAGGGGTTCAGCTATTATGGGCTGTATTTTTAGTTATTATGAGGGGACACTAAATTTACACTGCTAAACAAACTTTACACTGACTACTGTTCACTGTGTCCAAGAGTCATTTCTGCAGTGTTGTCCTATGAAAAGATATAAATAAATATTTGCAGAAATGTGAGGGGTGTACTCACTTTTGTGACATACTGTACATATACATATACATACACATACATATACATATAAATACACATATATATACACACACACACACACACATATATATATATATGTTTAATTATGGAATTATTTTCTCCATTTTAAAATCTTAATATATATTTTTCTTACCATAAGCTCTGTTAATGTAAACAGTGATGTTGTGCTTAAGATTTCAGAATTGATGCCAAATCAGGAGTGAGTCATGAAGTACATATGCGTAGCAAACCACAGAGGTGGCTGTCAGTTAGATTGGTTCTCAATGAACTTTTGTTTAGATTCATCAGTGAAAATGTTTGCTCACATATATAGGAGGAGCCAAAAAGACTCATCATCCTTTTTGAATGGCTGTTCATAAAGGGAAATTTGGATGAATTAAAACTCTTGTTGATTTTTCTTTCACGTCATAACAGACATAACTGCCTAGTTGAAGGCGCGTGATAGCGACACCCGGTGGTTATTTATTGAATTACGTTTATTTTTGTACAGCGGGCCAGATCCTATTAATATTTATAAAAAGCCCCGCGGGCCGCAGGTGGACACCCCTGCAATAAATAACCAGCGCCCCTATTTTTGAACATTTCCTTGAAAACGCCATGCCCAAATAAAAATGCATGTAGCTTTTGAACCCTAAGGTCTATTTTCACAAATGTGGTCTTGTTTGAAACTAGACACTTGAATGTTTGTTACTTAAGAGTTAAATCATCCAAAAATTGTATAGCAATGTAGTAAAATAAGGTTAAATATAGAAAAACATTTCTCGCGATTTTGTTTAATAGATTTCACTTATGAAAAAATGGATGTTAAGTGAATGGTAATGGTTTAAAAACACCAAAATATAAAGATGTATGTGTGCCCATGTTGTAATTCAAATTTGAAGATGATACTCCCAAAAATGTGGTTTCTGTAAGCATTTATTTAAAAAATGTCTAGGCGTCCTTATAAAAAGGCCATTTGGAGACTCCAAATGGACCGCTGGTAACCAAATGAGTCAAAAATACATAACACAAACATGCAAACTGATTCAGAACTGCCCTGCCCACCAAATCAGTAGGAAAAGACAAAAAAAAAAATATTTCAGATCAACAATTGTGGTGTTAACTCATTTGGTTACCAGGTGTCCATTTGGCATCTCCAACTGGCACAGAATAGTCAACGCCTAGACTAGTCTTTTGTGAAATATTTTTTAATGCTGCATTTTAGTTTTTGCAAGCTTTTATTTCTAAATAATTCTAGGAAACCTTTAAAAATGGCTATTTGGAGACTCCCAATGATGTTAGATACTACATATTGTACATATGCATATGAAAAAAAAACAGTGACCAGTGATGAATTTAGGAAAAAACAAACACTTCAAAAATTAATTCCATAACATTTATTTAAAAATTGACATCAAAATACTAATTGTAATGTTTGTTCAACAAAGCAACTATTTACACTAAAGACACTATAGAGGTTGGCCATCTATCCAACTGGAAACCAAAGACACTGAAAGACATGAAAGTGAGAGAGAGAGAGAGAAAGTTAGAAAGTTTGCAAACACAACAAATCAAATGTGCAATACTGTGATTTGTATATGTGTACTTACCTAGTAGTGCCTCATGTCAGCAGTTCATGTGCTCTTCAACAGTGCAGACTCGGAAGACATCCACTGCAACAGAGAAAGAAACAGAGACAGAAAAACTGTAAAAGCAGAACAAATCAACCTTGTAACCAGGGGCGCCGCTAAGGGGGGGAAAGTTAGGACGATTCTAAGGGCCCATGCACTCTAGGGGCCCCCAGAGATCTGCTTTATAATTAATATCAATACTATAACGTAATATAAATTATTAATGTAGCTCTAAATTACAAGTAAAACAATTTATTAGAAAAAAACGGCTTATATTGGCCCCTCGTGTCTGTCACTGTCAAATTGCACCCCCCTCCTTTCACTGTATGGTTCAGTCCATCAGTAGCGGGAAGAGAGTTGATGCTTTAAGAGCGATCGTCAGGTAAACTGTCAAAGCAGCGATGGTTAACACAGATTAAATCCGGTCATCAAAAACGAAAAGAGAGGCTACAAAAAGCAGAGAGAGAGAGAAAAAGGGACGGCAGTTGCTATCACACTTTTTTGAAAAGAAAGGTAACGTTATGTCTATTCACAAAGCTTTCTTTTTGCGGTAATGATAGCGCCGCTAGTTTAATGTACTTTGCTAATGATGAGCTCTCTATATATACGCCCTCACCCACTCTTCCCTACGAACTTCCCTAAACTCATCTCCCAGTTGAAGGAGCAGGTAACTGAGATCCTGCCTTTAAAAATAGCATGTGCATTGCAGTCTGCGTTTAAGTATTAATTTCACTATGATATTACCTTAATTGTTGAAGTGGCCACTATTAAATGACTGCTATTTTTCCACAATGTTGATTATGTAGGATGATATTAGTTATAACAGCAAAGCAAACATAAAACTGAAAGACAAAACTTTAAATATATCAAGTTAGGTTTCCTTGAAAGATAATGATCTATTTAATTTTTTTGCTCAGTGGACCATTTCTAGTAATATAACTGATTAGTCAAACTCATACCATATCAGCAGAATAGTGTAAAACAATATCTCAATGTCCATACAGACAAGTTTTGAATTAACTATGTATCTTTTAAATATGTCATAGCTAGGATGCTCCTCAAGCCAGTCTTTTGAGCCTAGATTGTTAAAGTAGAGCCCATAGTGAATGGCGCAATTTAAATGTAATAAATCTGCAGAATTCTGTCTGTATTACTTTACTGCATGTACTCAGTTACACAAGCACGTGTGTAAACACACACACACACATACAGATATACACACATACACATATTAGCCCCCCTTTATTTTTTTATTTTTTAAATATTTCCCAAATGATGTTTAACAGAGCAAATTTTCACAGTATGTCTGATATATTTGTTCTTCTGGAGAAAGTCTTATTTGTTGTATTTTGGCTAGAATAAAAGCAGTTTTTAATTTTTTAAAAACCATTTTAAGGTCAAAATTATAAGCCCCTTTAAGCATTTTTTTCTCTCGATAGTCTACAGAACAAACCACCGTTATACAATAACTTGCCTGATTACCCTAACCTGCCTAGTTAACCTAATTAACCTAGTTAAGCCTTTAAATGTCACTTTAAGCTGTATAGAAGTGTCTTGAAAAATATCTAGTCAAATATTATTTACTGTCATCATGACAAAGATAAAAGAAATCAGTTATTAGAGATGAGTTATAAAAACTATTATGTTTAGAAATGTGTTAAATTGGTTAAAAAATAAACAGGGCTAATAATTCTGACTTCAACTGTGTGTATATATGCACATAAAAATGTACAATTTTCAGTGAATATTTGATTACTGTTCCTTTTTTTGTACTACGTTTACATTTGAACAATAAATCATCTGCTAGCTACAGTCATGTAGTTTCTCTTACTAGATACTGATAAGTAGTGTACAAAATCAATAATAAACTGCATGGGTCAGTATAACTACATCGCCGACAAAGAGTTTGGAAAGCTAGCTTGGTAGTAGGGGGCCCATCCTCATATTTTTCATGGGGCCCAAAATTGCTAGCGGCGCCCCTGCTTGTAACTATGTATAGATGTATGTATATGCGGGTACTTACATAGTACTACCTCGTGCCACGTTTTTTTCAGCAACCCAGACTCGGAAGAAACCCACAGGTAAAAAAGGAAACAGACCAAAAATTGTGTAAGCATAACAAATCAACTTTGTAACACTGTGTATAAACATGTGTATGTGTAAGTGTACTGCCTCATGCCAGCCTGTGACATTTTTTTTCAGCAGTGCAGAATCAGAAGATACACACTGTAAAAGAGAGGGAAACAGAGACAGCCAATGTAAAAAACAAAAACTAAAGAAATTTTAACAAACTGAAACCACTATTACCAGTGAAAACACAAGATCAAAACTTACTGGATGTGGATGGTTGTTCATCACCTCACTCCTCGGAACTGCATTTCTCAGGCTCTGAACTCCACCTAAACTTGGAAAAAACTCTTGAACAATTGTTAGTTTTGAACACTTTGAACAATATAAAGTGCAAATAAAAATGGACTAGACTAAAACCACAATAATCAATATTTCCCCTCCCTCCGATGCCAGTCATTGTAGCAGTCCCGTTTCGGAAGAAAACAGAGTGGCACCTCACATGTTGCACACATGACTGGCGTCTTTTGATGGCAAACTTTGCACTTTCGCCGTCCAGAAGTACTGTCATCAGCGATGTACTTTGGATTGTGGCAGATGGTAGATGGAGTAGGGGCCGGAGGAGCAGCTGTGCCTGATTCCAAGCCTGCAAGTTGCAAAACAAGGGTTTCCCTAAATGCTTTCTAGGTCAGGGGCTTTTTTTCTTTGCTCTGGTCAGTTGCTGATGCAAAATGAAGGCATTGACAACAGCGATGTCCACAAAATGGTAAAAGAAGGATCGGTACCACTTCCGTGTCTTGTGGAGCACTTTGTAGTGACCAATGAGGGCATCTGACAAGTCCACTCCCCCCATGAACTTGTTGTAGTCCAGCACAACACCAGGAACTGGTACATGCACATTAGACCACTGCCCATCATTGTCCTTAATCCTCCTTTGCACTGTGTCACCTCCATATGCTTTGTGGAAAGTGGAGCACATCAGCACTTCCCGGGTGTCTTTCCATTCCACAAACAGCAGGTCGTCCTCTCTGATCCATCGCAATGACCCTCGTGGAGCATTCCGTGGCAGCTTATTGGTGGCTGTCTTTGGGAAACCAATCCTGTTTGAACGAATGGTGCCACATGCCCAAATCCTCTTAGAGAGGTCTCTGAAAAGCTTGGGACTGGTGTAAAAGTTGTCCACGTACAGCTTATAACCAGTGCCCAGATACTTTTCATCTATGAGTGCCATGGCAGACTCATAGCTCAGCCCATTCGGCGATGACATGCCCTTGCCCTCGTACACAAAGAACTCCAATGTGTAAGGCAAGGCAAGGCAAGGCAAGTTTATTTATATAGCACATTTCATACACAGTGGCAATTCAAAGTGCTTTACATACACAAGAATAAAATTTAAGTATAAGAAAATAAAAACAAATAATAAAAAACAGATAAAAACAGATTAAAATGAGTTAAGACAAGTTATAAAAGAATGAAAAGAAAAGACGCAATAGTGCGATCTGTCGGACGTAGCACAGTTCTCATTCAGTAAAGGCACAGCTAAACAGATGTGTTTTCAGTCTTGATTTGAATGTGCCTAATGTTGGAGCACATCTGATCATTTCTGGAAGCTGATTCCAGCAGCGAGGGGCATAATAGCTGAAAGCAGATTCACCCTGCTTTGACTGAACTCTTGGAATTTCTAGTTTATGTGATCCTAATGATCTGAGTGATCTGTTAGGCTTGTATTCAGTCAGCATATCTGTAATGTACTGAGGTCCTAGGCCATTTAGTGATTCATAGACAAGTAGTAATACTTTAAAATCTATTCTGAATGTAACTGGAAGCCAGTGTAAGGATCTGAGGACAGGTGTGATGTGCTCTGATTTCCTGGTTCTGGTCAGAATCCTGGCCGCAGCGTTCTGGATGAGCTGCAACTGTCTGACTGTCTTTTTGGGAAGGCCAGGGAGGAGTCCAATACAGTAATCCACCCTGCTGCTGATAAAAGCATGAACAAGTTTCTCTAAGTCTTCACTGGAAACAAAACATCTAATTCTTGCAATGTTTTTGAGATGATAGTATGCTGATTTAGTTACTGCTTTGACATGACTGTTGAAACTCAGATCTGACTCCAGAGTCACACCAAGATTCTTGACCTTATTTTTTGTTGTTTGACCCTTAGAGCCAAGGTACGCATTCACCTTGAGAACCTCATCTTTGTTCCCAAATGCAATGACTTCAGTTTTCTCTTTGTTTAACTGAAGGAAGTTTTGGCACATCCAACTGTTAATTTCGTCAATGCACTGGCAGAGGGTGTCAATGGGGCTGTAGTCATTAGGTAGTAAGGCTATGTAGATCTGAGTGTCATCAGCATAGCTGTGGTAGGAGATTTGGTTCTTTCTCATTATTTGGCTGAGAGGGAGCATATAAAATGTTGAACAGGAGAGGTGCCAGAATTGAGCCTTGTGGGACTCCACATGTCATGGTTGTCCACCTCGACCTATGGTCACCTATACTGACATAGTAACCTCTCCCTTCAAGGTACGATCCAAACCATTTGAGGACCGTCCCAGAAAGCCCAACCCAGTTTTCCAGCCTATCCAGAAGTATGCTGTGATCGACAGTGTCGAATGCAGCACTGAGATCGAGCAATACCAGCACTGTTAGTTTGCCTGAATCTGTATTTAGGCGTATATCATTGATTATCTTTATAAGGGCGCTCTCTGTACTGTAATGTGCTCTGAAACCATATTGAAAATTGTCTAAACACCCCTTCAAGCTTAAGAATCTGTTAATCTGGTTAAAAACAACTTTTTCAATGATTTTGCCAATGAAAGGGAGATTTGAGATTGGCCTGTAGTTGCTCAGTAGGGTGTTATCCAGGTTGCTTTTTTTCAATAGGGGTTTAACAACTGCAGTTTAAAGTGAGTTTGGAAAAATCCCTGAGAGAAGTGAAGCATTCACCACTTTCAGAAGATCCATTTCTAGACAGTTAAACACAGTTTTAAAGAATGATGTGGGTAGCGTGTCAAGATCGCAGGTTGATGTTCTCATAATTTGCACAACCTCTTCTAAGATTTTACCATCAATTTCCACGAAATCAGACATAATGTCTGATTTCTTAAGTTGAGGTTGAGCTTGTCTGACGTCGACACAACTTGGCTGATTGGATGAGCTGATTGCCTTTCTGACATTATTGATCTTATCAGTAAAGAAATGAGCAAACTCATTACATTTGCTTTCAGAGAGTAGTTCACTAGGAATTCTACTGGGGGGGTTCGTGAGTCTCTCTACCGTTGCAAATAGGGTACGGGTGTGATCTATATTGCTGTTTATAAGGCTTGAAAAGAAAGTCTGCCTAGCAGTGTTTAGTTCCACATTAAAAGCATGGAGACTGTCTTTATAGATATTGTAATGGACTGCTAGTTTCGTCTTCCTCCACATACGCTCAGCTTTTCTGCATTGTCTTTTCATCATCTTTACAGATGTTGACCTTGTCCAAGGTCCTTTCTGTCTGCCAGTTCTCTTCCTGACTTTAACAGGAGCAATATCATCAATGACATTCTTAACTTTAGAATTAAACAAATCAAGGAGAGAATGGACAGAGTCTGCAGATATGCTTGGTGTTAGTGATATGGCCTTCATAAACTGCTCACTAGTGTTCTCATTTATGCATCTCTTTCTGACAGGGACAGATCTGTCTTCAATGGCTGGAGTGATCAATACATCAAAGAAAATACAGAAATGATCAGATAGTGCCACATCTTTAACAACAGTCGATGAAATGTGTAAACCCTTAGTTATAAGTAGATCAAGAGTGTGTCCACGATTGTGTGTGGGTCCTTGAACATGCTGAGTCAGATCAAACGTGTTAAAAACAGTCATAAGTTCTTTTGTAGCATTGACTTCTGGATTATCAATGTGAATATTAAAATCCCCAGCAATAGTAAAACTGTCAAATTCAGAGGTTACTATTGATAACAGCTCTGTAAAATCATCAATAAAAGCTGGAGAATATTTTGGAGGTCTGTAGATAATGATCAGTAAAATGCGTGGAGCACCCTTTAGTGCTATACTCAGATATTCAAAGGACAAATAATCACCAAATGACACTTGTTTACACTCATAAACATCTTTAAACAGGGCAGCGATGCCTCCACCTCTCCTATTAGCTCTGCAAACACTCAAATAATCAAAGTTTAAAGGAGCTGCTTCATTCAGGACTGCTGCGCTACAACTGTCATCGAGCCAAGTTTTATTTAAAAGCATAAAATCAAGGCAATTTGTGCTGATAAAATCATTGAGTAAAAGTGACTTATTGTTAAGTGATCGGATGTTTAAAAGTGCTAACT
>CAIGQQ010034690.1:1114852-1152753 GCA_903798035.1 Danio albolineatus
AAGGGAATACACATTCCTCAAGCCAGACAAAGGAACGCTCAAAAAAAATCTCCCAAAGTTTAAATGGACATTTAAGTTAAACTCTGTTTATTTGAGCAATATATGCATATTTTTCATTTCTGTAGGTTTTTGTGTGTACATGTTCCATGTGTTTAACGTAACTGTTATGGATAGTTAACGAGTTATAACTGTTGGTGGTGAATGAAATCTACAGAATGTTTGTGAAATATTTCATGTTTGGTATCGATTAGAAGCTAGGAAAGTTTCTAATGCATCGATTTATATGAGGAAACCATGCTATGAAAAATGTCCATGTTATAAACTTTATTTTAATAACTTCCAGTCAAAGGCAGGTGACACACGGCACTCACACAATGTGCCATGCCGGCCTCCTAGAGGATGGAATGGGGGTGTGACCCCGCTTCCCAGCGTCTCTGATTGGACAGTCACTGTGTAGGCCACACCTAACCTAAAGCCTTTAAAACTTTGAACAAAGTAAATTTCTTTGTCCTTGCCGCCGATCGTCTTTGCCAGTCACTGACTGGACGTTGCTCTTCCCGTGCTGGGGCCGTTACATTGCCTCGCCGGAAGCCTTGTTACATCACGCAGCAAACCGCGAACTTCTCTTGCTGCTGGCTCGACCCCTGATCTGCTTGTGCGTCAACAACAAGCCATCGGGTCAACTCATCATAACTACAGAAACCCCCAGGAAGGACTTCACCTACAAAACCCCCTCATCCAACATCCGTATCCCTGGCAACCGACTACAAGCTTCGCTGAAAGTAAGGAAACCCCCTTTGCCGAAGAGGGAATTCCAGCATGTCATTGGAGTTGCTACGCTGACCAATCAGCTATACCGGGATCTCCCTTTTGGACCAGTCGAGGAAACCAAAATTCCATCAGAACGCAAGTAACAGAAACAAGGTTTCTACCCATTGCTGTAACTGGTGTGATTTATATTTAAGTAGTAAAGAATAGCGAAATTCTCTGCTTTTATTGTTTCTCTCAGGTTGCAATGCTAAGAACTTGCAAATGCTAGAAGTTGAATCCTTCCTCACTCTCCATTATAACTCTCCTCAAACTGCTTGTGTGTATGTGCATTTGTGTGTTTTATGTAGACTAGTGCGTTGTGTTATAGAGTAGCAATAAACTTTGTTTCGTTGTTAAGATTCGTGTTGGTGTGTTGTGTGCTTTATAAGTTAATGCCTTAGCTTCAGATACTGCTAGCTTGCTTATCAAATAATTAAATACTGTTTTTATATTGTTATAGTTGGCCATGTAATAATATAATACAGGATTGCTTTACACTAACCTTTCTATTTGCTGGACAAATACGTAGGGTGAGTGTAAGCTTTTTTAATAATTCTATGTGAATCACGTTCGGATCTTTGTATTCGAATCCCCAAAGTTTAAATTTGATTTAAACCAAAGAGCTGATTCCTACACTAGTTACATGTTAGACGTTACGCAATTTAATTACAAAATAAATTTAACAGTAATTCATTACAGTTATTGAGAAAAATGTGTAATTAATTTATAGTTGCTTATGAAAATGTTAAAGATTACAAATGGGATTACATCTAAAAACGTTCTTTAAAAATCTGGGATATGTTGTATAATATTAATCTGTTGCTTTGTCTGTTTTTGATATGCACTATGCCTTTTGCTAAGGACATTTACTAAAGCGGTGCTATTCTGATGCTTGTGAATTTGGTTATGCATGAATTAGCAGCACGTCATGTCTACCAATTACGTTAATCCTCTTTGCCACTGAAAGCATTAGGCTACTACAAGCAGTCTGAGAGCTGCCATCATGGCGAGTGATAAAAATGGGTTCACTCACAAAGTTATCGATTTGTGAAATTCAGGACTCCTCTGGCCAAATCGATTTGATCACATTAACAGTGTTGAGCAGTAGCATCGCTACAAGTAGTGACACTACCAGCTTAACTACATTTGTTAGTAGCATGGCGGTAGTGTCGCTAGATTATAAATCAAATAGCTTTTTAGTAGTAAAGCTATTTTATTAGTCAAGTAACACAGTTTCGTCCACACATGCTATATTTTTCGATCAATAAGTGACGGCACCGACATTCACAGAGCTGTGAGGTCGGTGTCTAGCCAATGAAAGTAAATCCCTATAATGGCAAGAATGACGATTTCTTTCCTTCCTGTTTTTAAGGTGGGCAACAACAAACTTTTTGGAGCATTACTGCCACCTTTCTCTCTGGTCGGTGATCTCGCCAACCAATTAGGCTAGCACAAGAAATTTGCTTGTTGGAAAGATGATTAAATATTTTCCTTTACTATAAATTACTATGGTATTTTAATTGTGTAACACCTGGTTTTATAGGATTTTTTGTTTTTGCTGTTATATACTATAATTTGTTTCTGTTTGGTATATAGCATATTATTTACAGTAAATAGACTAATTGTACTGAACGATTATACGTCATATGTTTCATTGACGCTTTTATTGATCACTAAGATGCATTTTTGTTGCATTTTTTTTATTGCAAATGCCACAAAAAAACACCTGTAATGGGATGGTGACAATGACAACGGTGGTGAGGATCCAAGTGCAGGTAAACAATACTCAGCAATGACTGAGCGTGTATGTGCTGCTTTTGTAGTGTGTGTAATCAGTCTCAGACAGTCCTCTGGTGGTGTGTGTGCACAATCAGGGATGGAGGGACAGGAGCATGGAGCAGCTGGAGCTTTGGTTCTGGAAGCACTGGCAGTTCATATAACCCCAGTGGGTCAGGAGGCTTCGGCTCAGGATGCGCTGGCAGTTCATTTAACCCCAGTGGGTCAGGAAGCTTCAACTCAGGATGCACTGGCAGTTCATTTCACCCCAGTGGGTCAGGAGGCTTTGGCTCAGGATGCACTGGCAGTTCATTCAACCCCAGTGGGTCAGGAGGCTTCGGTTCAAGGAGCACTGGCAGTTCATGCAACCCCAGTGGATCAGGAGGCTTCGGTTCAAGGAGCACTGGCAGTTCATACAACCCTAGTGGATCAGGAGGCTTTGGTTCAAGAAGCACTGGCAGTTCATACAAACCCAGTGGATCAGGAGGCCTGGATTCAAGAGGCACTGAGGATTCACATGGCTCTGGCGGCTTTGGGAAGTCACACAGCTCTGGTAGCGGCGTTGACTCTGGCTGCTCTGGTGGTGGCGTCGAACTCTCCACGATTCCCGAACGAAGCATTAAAAATATCATACATAATCTCGCTGCTTACAGGGAAAGTGCTGCAGTGGGCAGATTCGCTGTGGTCTTCGAAAAGCCCTGCACTGTCTTCATTCCAAGCCTTCACCAGCCACTTCCGGTAAGTGTTCGGCGCAACACTCACCCCGCTTTTAGTCCATGACAAGCTCATCAATCTCCGTCAAGGTTCCACCTCCATCCACGAATATACACTAAAGTTCCGCACACTCGCAGCCATTAGTGGCTGGAATCAGGTAGCACTCCTCGCCGCCTACCGGAGGGGGCTACAGCCCGATGTACGTAATTAGATGGCAATTTATGAAGACAGTGCAGATATTGAGACTTTCATCAAGAAGGCCACATCCGTTTCCCAACATCTCTCTGCCTGCTCACTATCGTCACCTGTCGTCAGAGACCCTCCTGTTCAGGCTCCTTCACCACCATCACTGTGCAATGACGAACCCATGTCCATCTCCAAGGGGCAGTTCGGAGGCACACAGAAAATTCTAATCGCCATCGCCTCCCTAACCCCAATTACCGTCCTGGGGACAAAGTCTGGCTGTCCACCAGGAATATCCACCTCCGACTGCCCTGTAAGAAGCTGAGTCCCCGCTACATAGGGCCTTTCACCGTGCACTGCCAAATCAATCCAGTCACCTACCGCCTCAACCTACCCCCAGTGTACCGTATATCCTCTTCATTTCATGTTTCCCTCCTCAAACCTCACACTGACCCTGTACCTTCTCCCTCCACAGAACTCGGACCGCCTCCCCCTCCAGAACCACCTGAGGTCCTTGGGGACCATATCTACCAGGTCCAAGAAATCCTCGGCTGCCGGCGGCGGAACGGCCAGCTTCAATACCTCGTAGACTGGGAAGGAATTGGTCCTGAGGAGAGGTCGTAGGTTCCCTGCAACGACATCCTAGACCCTGCTCTCCTCGAGGACTTCCATCACCTTCACCCTAACCAACCAGCTCCTCGAAGTCGTGGCTGTCCCCGCCGTCGCTCTCGGGTGCCAGGAGTCACCCGTGGAGGGGGGGTACTGTCACATCCCCTACTCGTTCCCGGAGTTCACATCATCACTCTCAATCACCAGCCACCACACACCACAGCCGTGAGCAATCCACAGATTATTAAGTCCCCACACCTGCGAGCACTTCCCTCTGCACTCATAAATACTCCCCGCATTCATTCCCTCACCGTCGGGTATCACATTCACACGGTCAACCCTACCTGCTCTCCTTGCCGTCCTTGGATGCTCTCCTGTGCTCTTAACGACTCAGCCTTGCCTTCAGCGGATCCTTCTAAAGGGAAGTGACTTTAATTACACATTCCCATCTTTCGGATGAGATGTTAAACCGAGGTCCTGACTCTCTGTGGTCATTAAAAATCCTGTGGCACTTCTCGTAAAGAGTAGGGGTGTAACCCCGGTGTCCTGGCCAAAGTCCCTCAATCGGCCCTTACGATCATGGCCTTCCAATCATCCCCATCCTCCGAACTGGTTCTATCACTGTCTCTCCACTACACCAATAGCTGGTGTGCGGTGAGCGCACTGGCGCCATTGACCTGTGGCTGCCGTCGCATCATCCAAGTGGATGCTGCACACTGGTGGTGGTGTGGAGAGAACCCCCTCATGATTGTAAAGCGCTTTGGGTGTATGGCCATACACAAAAATGCGCTATATAAACACAAATTACATTACATTCACACGGTCAACCCTACCTGCTCTCCTTGCCGTCCTTGGATGCTCTCCTGTGCTCCCAACAAATCAGCCTTGCCTTCAGCGGATCCTCCTAAAGGGAAGTGACTTTGATTACACATTAAGACTTTTGTGCACTCTAACTCACCTGCATGGATCTCCAGCTTAATCCTCCTTGCATTAATCCCACGAGTGTTCCTATTGAACCCTGTTCAATAAACGTATCACTTTTGTATCCCTGACTCTCTCTCCTTGTGACCGTGACAGTTTTCAACTTGAATCATGGCCAAAAGATGCCTGATCAATTCACTCTTGATTTTCTAAATAAACCTTACATGTTGACAATTTTAATTGCATTATATTTAAAGTAATTATTGTTAAGTGTTGCCATTTACAGTATTTGCTAAGTACAGTATTCACCATTGTAATATATATATATATTTCCGCTGTGGCGACCCCGGATTAATGAAGGGACTGGGCCGAAAAGAAAATGAATGAATGAATGAATATATATTGTGGCAAAAACAGAAATCAATATTATTCAAACCTGAATTTACCTCAGGACAACCTTGAATGAATACATAAACATAGTCAGCAAGAAAAAATAACCCTAAAGTAGATTTTTTGCTAAGGACGTGGATTGTATTTAAAGACTACAGATATACGTACAAAGACAGTTCACTCGCATTGCTATCAATGGGGAAAGTGCAACGCGTGGTATGTCCACCACAGTGGAAAAAAAAACACTGTGTGCCTGTGCTGACTTTGACTAGAGAAATACATCCCAGCAGAAGCAATCTCAAAATAGCACACAATAAATGTATTCAAAGCTAAAGCAACTAAAGCAATGAGAACGGTCAATTAAGATTTTGTTTCTGATTTGAAGTATGCAATTTAATTAAAAGTATGCAATTTAATAACTTCCTTAAAAGGGATTTTACTATATTACATTTCATTACATTTTACTTTACCTGTTGCTTGAAATTGTTTGAAACATTTATCACAAAAATGTGTTATTAATTTTGTATAATTACTTTTACCTTAATAATTTTGCCACTGATATCCAGCAAAGTCCCAGATGAAAGATGCAAAGTGTGGACTCCATGGTCTTCCTGGAACTGTGATGTACATTTAGAATTTTCAGAATTTATCCTGCCAAGAAACCAGTAAATACATCCCTCAAACAATCATTCAATGAATAATCCTAGCTCTAAATTCTCTGAGCACTAACAGTTCCTTTATTTAAGTAGCACTTCTTGTTTAAATTGCCTCTTCGTGTTGAATTGCTGAATGCCTAATTTGTAAGTTGCTTTGGACAAAGTCATCTGCTATACAACTAAATGTAAATGTACAATACCACAATTAAAATAGTTTGATCAGCATTAATGTACTTACAAATTATTTATGTAAATTAAGTTTAGATTACAATTTAGTTGTTGTTTTTTTTAGCTCAGTGTACTAGAAACTTAGCTGGTTTGGGCCAGACACTGGCCAAATAAATGACACTATAACACCAGCAGATAGTGCAAAAGCTTGTCCTTACGAGAATCATTGACTCAATCATCCAAACGATTCATTTGAAACAACTTATTTATTCAGAAACAAAGCAAGTGATTGGTTTCATGAATGGATATTTGAATCATTGACTCAAATTAGATTCATTCCGAAACTAAACACCTGCTGTTTTATATAAATCTATAAAAACTTATATTGTTCTGGAAGATCGCTAGTCAAGTGTCCACACAGGTGTGTTAAAAAATAAAGTATAAATAAAGTCATTTTAACTTCAATAACAAGTGTCTGACTCTTGAGCTTGAAAATACAATTCCAAGACCACACAAGGGCTTCCACGGATTTAAGAGGGGTTAACAAATAGTTCATTCTGACCTTATGAGGCCACATATTTAATCTAATTTAATGTTACTAAAAGTAATTTTAAGCTTTTAACTCATATAAATCCGCTTTTGACTTACAGACAAGATTACGTTAAAGAACATGAAAGCTGTGGGTGATTTTTCTAAACTAATGCTACACTATCAATAAGTTACTGACATTTGGTTTGCCTACAAGAAAGTAATCACTGCTGAGTAGTTGAGCAGAGAACTGAAGAGTACTTCTTGAAATGTTTGTGGTAATATTTTGTGGTCAATTCGTATTACTGTATTTCAATATGCAGTAGTGATGGCAAGCATTGTAGGCTTACAGAATTCCTGAATGCATGGATTCATTGGAAAATCTACAGTAACATACTGTAAACCATGTAGACAGTATGGAAACGTTGAGAATACATTTTTTAAACTGTGAAAACAACAATATATACAGTAAAACACTGAATATAGCTTATGCAGTAAGAAACTGCAGAGAGATCATTTACAGTGTATAGTTATATAATGTATCAAACCTATATGAAGTGTATAGTTAAATCACCTATATGATTTTTTTTTCTATTTTCTTTTCTTTTTTTTGATGAACCCAAAAGAAGATGTTTAAACAGAATCTAGAAACTGGAAAGAATTGACTTCCATGTAGGAAAAACAAATACTGTGGAAGTCTGGTTACAGGTTCTCATATTTTTTTCAGAATATATTATTTTGTGTTCAACAGAATAAAGAAACTAAAACAGGTTTTTAAAAGTGAAGGGTGAGTAAATGATGAATTTAGGGTGAACTATCCCTATAGACTCACACAATAGATCTATGTGCTAACAGCCCATAGTGGTAGAACAAAAATGTGATAAGCTATTATTATCTATAGAATTTATCAGATTGGCAGTCAAACACATTTAATGGGACTTTGATTTTCAGTGAAACACAAATACCTCTTTAATAAACCTCAGGTTCTCCAGATAGTTAAATGTTCAATAGCCTTTAATTTCTCAAGAGTGCACTTCAACATGTCATTAGCCCCCTTTCACTATCCTTGGCATTTTCTTATTTCCTCTTGTCACACAAAAGCTTTTCATAAACCACCATATGCCTCCCCTTCACAAACCAATACTCATTACACTAGCCAAGAGCTTTTATCACAAGCTGAAACTTTCAAGGAACTTTTGCTTAGTCTGTCTGATGTGATTATTACCTGTGTTATATTTGGCCTTTCTTCACTGGCTTTGCTGACAATGTTATTGTCTTGACACCTGATAGATCAAAACATGTCCAGTGTGGAGACTGACTGGCTTCAGCGAAAACGCAGCCTTTTAACCCGCACACAATAAAGCAAGACGTCTTGCCTCTGCGGAGTTCGCGTGGAGTGATTTGCTCAGTCATCCATCACTGTCAATCTCCAGGATCACTGTTTGTGCTTGTAAATACCTCAATCACAACTGGGCTGCCCTCCAGTACTGCCCTCACTTTACTGTTCATTTTCTCTCTCTTTTTCCTTGCTTCTTTATTTCTTGCGCAAACATTTTTAAATATGTAACGTTATATGAAGTAGACTACTTTTATCCGCTTTACATTTTCAGTTCACTGTTCAGTGAACAGCTGATCCTAACTTTCAAATTTATATACTGTATACTTACGTAAAGAACTTAAAGGTAAAATCTGCTGAATGTCAAAATGAAGCATACGAATGGGGAAGAAAGATGGGTAACACTTTAGAATAATTAAACACTAGGAACATTTTATTTAGAATTGGCAAATAGTTAAGTTAAATCATCATTTGTTAGGAATTTACAAAAATAGATGTTAGTAAGCGGTTTATAAATAGAGATACAAATTTTGTATTCTTGACTCATAAACATATGTACAATGTGTGTTTTCATACTTTTGTAGGAATCGGCTCTTTGTTTTAAATTAAATTTAAACCGGGGATTTGAATACAAAGATCCGAACGTGATTCACATAGAATTATTAAAAGCTTACACTCACCCTACGTATTTGTCCAGCAAATAGAACGGTTAGTGTAAAGCAGTCCTGTATTATATTATTACGTGGACAACTATAACAATATACAAACAGTATTTAATTATTTGATTAGCAAGGTAGCAGTATCTGAAGCTGAGGCTTTAACTTATAAAGCTCACAGCACACCAACACAGATCTTAACAACAAAACAAAGTTTATTGTTACTCTATACCACAACATACTAGTCTATATAAACATAACACAAACGCACATACACACAAGCAGCTTGAGGAGAGTTATGACGAAGAGAGAGGAAGGATTCAACTTCTACCATTTGCTAAGTTCTTAGCATTGCAACCTGAGAGAAACCATAAAAGCAGAGAATTTCGCTATTCTTTACTACTTAAATATAAATCACACCAGTTACAGCAATGGATAGAAACCTTGTTCATGTTACTTGCGTTCTGATGGAATTTTGGTTTCCTTGACTGGTCCAAAAGGGAGATCCCGGTGAAGCTGATTGTTCAGCGTAGCAACTCCAATGACGTGCTGGAATTCCCTCTTCTGTAAGGGGGGTTTCCTTACTTTCAGGGAAGCTTGTAGTCGGTTGCCAGGGATACAAAGATTCGGCCCACAGTCAGAAATAGGTTAACACTTACACTTGCGTCATCATCTATTGGTCCACCCTAATAGAAGTAAGCAGTGTAACTTTATCTTTAGTAAATCTGTGTTATATTATTACGTGGCCAACGATAACAATATAAAGCAGGATTTCACTATTTTAACATTTCATTAATGTTATCAAAAATTCAATAAAGCTTTGTAATTAACTGCAATTTGTAGATACAGTTTTATCACTTGAACCAATGTTCTCTAAAGCCTTATAGCTCCAGTTTGAGACCAAACATCACAGCCTTTATCAAATACAGTTAACTGTCAAATACAGTTAACTGTGTGTACACATAGTGTTACACACGCTACAACATTTCATTTATAGACACACTATAGTGATTATGTCACGGTCACCAGCGATCTCCACAGTCAGAGATTACTGGTTCACACACACACACTTCCGGGAACTACAGATTGCTAAGGACTACAACTCCAGTCATGCAGCGCACACACACACACTCCTGCTTCATATCATGACTGATTGCATACACACCACCGTAGGACCGTCAAAGACTGATTGCACTCCCTACATAAGCAGCACATACACACACTATCCTTGCTGAGTATTGTGATCTGTAAAGTGACCTTACAACGCGTTTTCTTTGTCCCTGTTTGTCTGTGTTTTTGATCCTCACCTGTCTGTTTATCCTTGCCTGCTACCAGCCTTGTTGACCTCTGCCTGTACTACGACTACGATTCTGGACTTCCTGTATATATCTGTTTGCCCCTGTTGACCACTCTATACTGACTTCACAAATAAATCTGCAATTGGATCCTCGTCTCCGTTGTCACCCGCCATTACAGAATACTCAGCCCACAAATGAGGACCCAGCAGAGTAATGACAGCTCCTTCTCCAACCGCATGCTGCAGCTTATTAGACTGCAGACTCTGCGGCAATGCGACTTGGAGGTAAAAACTTTTGCAGCAAAGTTTTGTGGGGCAGCAGCGGGACTGGGGTTTAATGATCAAGCCCTGGCGAACCTCCTCAACTATGCCTTCGACAAGCCCCTCAATGTCCACCAGATGCTAGAGTTGAGAGGGCTATCGTACCATCAGTTTGTGGAACATCTGGTTCGTCAGGCAGATCCTGTCGATCATCCCAATCCCAGCCCCGCTGAGTCAGTTGAGGGTAGTGCCAAATTGGTGGAGGAGTCTAGTCCTGTGTCTTCTCGCCCGAGGACACGGAGGAGGAAGAAGAAACTAGTGTCTGCCCCAGCCCCAGAGCCAGTGTCGGCTCCAGCCCCAGTGCGCCCGCCAGTGTCGGCTCCAGCCCCAATGCTCCCGGCAGTGTCGGCTCCAGCCCCAGTGCACCCGCCAGTGTCGGCTCTAGCCCCAGTGCACCCGCCAGTGTCGGCTCCAGCTCCAGTGCGCCCGCCAGTGTTGGCTCCAGCCCCAGAGCGCTCGCCAGTGTCGGCTCCAGCCCCAGAGCGCCCGCCAGTGTCTGCTCCAGCCCCAGTGCGCCCGCCAGTATCGGCTCCAGCCCCAGTGCGCCCGCCAGTGTCTGCTCCAGCCCCAGTGCGCCCGCCAGTGTCTGCTCCAACCCCAGTGAGCCCACCAGTGTCTGCTCCAGCCCCAGTGCGCCCGCCAGTGTCTGCTCCAGCCCCAGTGTGCCTCCCAGTGTCAGCTCCAGCCCCAGTGCGCCCGCCAGTGTCGGCTCCAGCCCCAGTGTAGCCGCCAGTGTTGGCTCCAGCCCCAGTGCGCCCACCAGTGTCTGCTCCAGCCCCAGAGCGCCCGCCAGTGTCGGCTCCAGCCCCATTGCGCCCGCCAGTGTTACGGTAAACACCCCTTGGAGGCGCTCAAGCGCAAAACTGTCAATGCGAGCGCAGATGCCCAGAGGAGATATTAACGTGGAGCTACTTATTGCACTTGTGAACAATAATCATCTCTTCAGCGCTAGAGCTGCTACTTGAACCATCCATGCTTTGCCAATCGGCAACAACAAGCGTGTAAACTTCCTCTTTTCTTCTTCTGTGTAACAAGCGGGTGTCAGAAGCTTGGCGCCACCGTGTGCGCCATCTAACGTCAAGGAGTGATTTTGCATACTCTCCTGCTCAACGCCAGAGAAAATCGCTTGGGCTTGAATGCTGAAAAACGTCTCGAAAAACGCCGAAGATAAACGCAAACGAAAAGCGTCCCGGTGTGTACGAGCCTTAAGACTCATTGTGTGTGTGTTTAAGAGGTGTATAAGTAGTCTATGTAATTAGTCCTGAACAGCTTCAGTTGTGTGTGTTTGCAATCATGGGGGATCTGGACTGGTGTGAGTGAAGTGCATGATGATATTTGTAGTTCATTAAAGTGGCAGATATGTAGTTCTTCAGCAATCTGCACAGGCTGGATCGCTGGTGATTGGGACAGAGCCCCCCTCTTACAGCAGCTTCCAGACGCTCCAAATACAGGCCAGGATAGAGGTGGAGCAGTGGTGGGACAAGGGGAGGGACAGAGGGCCAGGACCATGCAGTGGAGGTGTGCTTGGAGTCTGGAGATGCGGAGGGTCTGGAGCGTGGAGATGCGGAGGACCTGGAGTATGAACTTTTGTTTCAACAGGCATTGACAGTTTATATAAACCCAGTGGATCAGGAGGCTTTGGTTTAGGAGGCACTGGCCAGTGGCGCCTGCAGGATTTTATTGCAAAGTACGCACAGCATCTCCCCCCCCCCACCCCCAATCGCCCGCACGACACACCGACCAATTACCAAACCAACTCACTTATAAAATGGGAATATGATAAAATGAAATATAACAAAACATTTCTTACCTATTTGAAGTTTAGCCTTCTCCGCCCGGTTATATCGAACTGTTTAAGCTCTTCCTCACTGTTGATTTTAATTTCAGGATGAATGTTCATAAGGGCAAGTCCAGTGAGCCTTTGGTCTGTCATCGTGTTGCGTAAAAAAGTCTTCAGGCGCCTCAATGCACTGAAAGACCGCTCTGCAGAGGCCGTGGACACTGGCATAGTTAGGAGGACTTTCAGTATACAATGCAAATTTGGGAAAAATTCCGCTGTGTTCTTTAAAACCTCACAAATGTCACTGCTGCTGCTTGTTGTATCATTAAATTGCCTCCACAGCTCCAGTTCAACATCAGCACTTTCCAGATTGGGCATCAGTGTTCCGTACTCATTTTTGATCTCGTACCACACTGTTTCTGATAATTCTGATAGTTTGTCCGGCAGCAAATACTGGCCTTTCAATCGTGGGAGTGCCAGGCAAACTCGGTCTTTCACTTCAGATGCGAGGTGATCTATGAAGGGAAGAAACAGATTGCGTCGCCAGTATTCATCTGGGGATGCTGCAGGTGTGTTTGACCGCATTGTCTGAATAGTTACTATGCGAGGGATCGAGGGATTGATGTGAAGTTTGGCAGCCAGCTCACAACTTTGATCCCACATTTTTCGGAACGTTGCATCATCCCTTTTATTTTGAAGCAGCGTCACTAACGCACTGGCATTACTAGCAGCACTCGGTAGATCACAAGTTGGATTCTGCAAACTGTTGCTAAGAGGCGTCAGATATTGTAGTAATCCCTGAATCACAATAATGCTGATAATGAAATCGAACGACTCCATTGTTCTGCTCAGAGACATCGCTGCGTTGCAGGTCCTGGGGTCCCCCTCAGTCTTCAGTTGATCCATTGTCACATAGATGTGCTGGTAGTTTTGAATGACAGTACTAATGCACACATCGTGCTGAGACCAGCGCGTATCTGAAAACTTTTTTAAACGCTGTTTTGTGCTGCTTTCACCTAAAAAGGTTTGCAGCCGTTTTGGTGAAGCTGTTATAAAAGACACGATATCTTGTACAGCATTCAATGCATTTCGAACCAAAGGGATACGTGTTGAGTGCACTATTGCCAAATTAAGCGCATGGTTTCTGCAATGCACATAAGTGGCAGCCGGATACATCTGTTTAATGCGGGCTTGAACACCTCGCACCTTGCCACTTACGTTTCCAGCCCCATCATACCCCTGTCCCACCATATTGCAAGGTTGTAATTTCAATTTTTGTAGCTGCTCCAGCAGTGATTTTGTTAGCGTCTCGCCGGTAGTATCGGCAGTGGAAACGAAGCACAAAAAGTCCTCTCGAACAGAGAAGTTGCCAGAGTCACAATCCACATAGCGGACTAGTAAGGAAATCTGTTCTGAATTGCTGATGTCAGCTGTTTCATCCGACAGCAGAGCGAACCACTGAGCTTGTTTGCATTTCTCAATTATTGTGTTCTGAATTTGTTTCCCACACAACTTAATAATTTCGTTTTGTATTTGATGCCCACAGTAATTTGCGTTTGAAGGTGCAAGCTGCAAATACTGTTTTAAAGTTGCATCACCGTCTGCACGGAAGTTAAGAAAGGCATGGAAATTGCTGCGTTCGTCTGTATGACCTCTGAGAGGTACATTTTGCTGTCCGCAAACCGCAATCAAATCAATTATTGCTTTTACACCGTACTTGTTGCGTTCTGTTGTTTCTTGGTGGGAACGATCTAATGCTGTACAAATTGATTGCGTCTTTCCTGTACATACACTTAAAAAATCTGCTGCACGCAACTGAGCGCTCCGATGTGCTGGAGTGCACAGGTGCTTCGTGACGTTTTTTTTCACGTTACTCCAATCACTTAGTGGCTTTGTGCGGAGAATCATCTCGCCAGAGGAGAAAAGTACACAGGCTACACAAAACAGACCATCCTGTGATATGGTGTATCTCAGGGTTGGATATAAAGTTTCGTTAAAAAACTCATCAGGGATTTTCCTGTGTTTCCCAAAAATGGATCTTGACGGAGCGACCCAATCTCTGGGTGGTCTGAATCTACTTTGCAGTGCAGCGAGTTTAACGCAGTCAGCAGCCGATTTAAGCTCATCTGCTTTAAATGTGCCAATATCTGCTACGTCTTTTATTGTTGTAACCGGGCAGCAAGTAGCAGGTACCTGTGGGCTGGCAGAACAAACAGGAGGTTCCATGCGAGTAGCGGTTCCATGCGAGGAGGCCGAGCAGCTGGCTGCTGGATCGTCCGATGAAGGCTGGGCCTGAAGTTCCACCGGCTCAGTTGCTGATGAGACTGCGGTCTCCACCCCGTGTGGAGGATCAATATTTGACTCATTATTTTTAGGCCTTTTGGCAAATGTCTCAATTAGGTTTAGCTGTTTTAGAGAGCGTTTACTCATTTCGAGCCTTGTTTTAAACAATATCTATGTGAATTGTAATTTTAGAGTGCAGAAAAACCGCCAATAAAACTAAAGCCAATAGATTTCTTTTTACCCATCCCCCACAATGCAAGTAGGCTACATACACTTTAAAACACAGAAACGGACGCCTTTATTTATTCTCATTCTCATTCTTTGTCATTATATCATAATGTACACAGTTTAATAATCAATTTAAATTATGTAAAAAAATAAATAAAATAAAAATAAAAAACGGCAATAATTCGCGCCCTCTCATGGTAGGTACGCACAGTGCGTACAGCCGTACGTCTGCAGGCGCCACTGGCACTGGCAGTTCATACAACTCCAGCAGGTTAGGAAGCTCTGGTTCAGGAGGCAATGGTATTTCAGACAACCACAGTGGGTCAGTAGCCTTAGGCTTAAGAGACACTGGCAGTTCAGATAACCCCATTGGGTCAGGAGGCTTAAGTTCAGGAGACACTGGCAGTTCAAACCACCCCAGTGTGTCAGGAGGCTTTATGTTCAAGGGGCACTGGCAGTTCAGATAACCCCAGTGGGTCTGGAGGCTTTGGATCAGGAGGCACTGGCATTTCATTTAACCCCAGTGGGTCAGAAGGCTTTTGTTCAGGAGACTCATGGCTCAGGGAAGCCACACGGCTTTGGCGGCTATGGGAAGTCACACAGTTCTGGTGGCTCTGGAAAGTCACACAGCTCTGGCTTCTCTGAGAAGTCACGCAGCTCTTGGAAGTCACTTGGCTCTGGTAGCCATTCATGAGACTCAGGTGGCGGCTCTGGCCATTTGTGAGACTCAGGTGGTGGTTTTGGCCATTTGTGGGACTCAGGCGGCAGCTCTGGCGATTCGTGGAAGTCAGGTGGTGGCTCTGGCCATTCATGGGACTTAGGTGGTGGCTCTGGCCATTCATGGAACTCAAGTGGCAGCTCTGGCCATTCGTGGGACTCAGGTGGCGGCTCTGGCCATTCTTAAGACTCAGGTCGTGGTTCTGGCCATTTGTGGGACGCTGGTGGTGGCTCTGGCTTTTAGGTGGGACTTGAAAGGATCTGGAGCCCGCTATTCAGGGAATTCAGAGGGATCTGGCACCTCTAGCCATTTGGGAAATTTGAGAGGATCTGGCACCCCTGGCCATTCATGGAATATATGAGGATCTGGACATTAGAGGAATTCGGGAGCATCTGGCACCCACCATTCAGAGGATTCAGAGGGATCTGGTGTCCCTGGAGGTTGTGGCCATTCTTGTGGCTCAGGCATTTCAGGGGCAGGAACTTGGACTGGAACCATGACAGGAAGAGACATAGGATTGGAAGCCATCTTCAGAGCTAGCGGACTGGCAGCATTCATCTTGAGAGCTTGCAGATTGTCGGCAGCCATCTTAAGAGCTTGTAGGTTGTCTGTGACCAAATTGAGCTGTGTGTTGGAATTAACAGTAAGCCCTGTTGCCAACAGGTCTTGTTATCTTTTGTCCACACCCTGCACCCCCCATTTAGGGGTTCCCCCTCCACCTCTCCAACAGTGAAGGGAGGCCATCTGACCTGCAGGGTTATGACCCGAGAGGGCCATAATGGATGAGTGATGATTTAAATGGCTCATTTAGTCCATGATACAAAAAAATCTATAAACAGTCTGGGAGGTCAGATGTATTTGAAATGTCCTCAAAACTTGCAGATATAGTCCTCGAGGGTGGTCGATCCGTGGCTTAGCTGACACAACTGATCTGCTGGACCCATGTTGTGGCTGAGTCTTCAGTAACAGATGAATGCTGGATGGCAAAGTTGAGGATCTACGTGCAGATTTATTAACACAGAAAGGTCAGATCAAACATATTCGTAAACGGGAACATGCAAGGAAATCTGGAAGCATCGTCAGGTAACATGGAAATGGATGATGCAGGCAGCAGGCAGGATAAACAATAAAACAAAGCAAGGGTCAAAACATAGAGAGACTAAATCAGGAAACGCTTTGTGATGTTACAGGGTATGAAACCAACAAGACTCAGCAATGTATGTGTGTGTGAGTGTTGGAGAAGAGTGAAAATAGTGTATGTAATTAGTCCTGAACTGCTTCATCTGTGTGTGTTTGCAAATCATGGGGGATCTGAATCAGGTGTGTGGTCCTGGTAAGGTCTTACAGCAGGCATGTCCAAAGTCCGGCCCGCGGGCCAATTACGGCCCGCAGTCAGATTTCATACGGCCCGCAGATTCCATCTCATAATGTGTTATTTATGGCTCGCTAGCTCTGTTAGAATAAATAAACCAAGGGAGAGTAACCAATAGCATTAGAGATAACAAGTAAACCAAGGCCCGCCCCAAGACAAAAATCGAAACAGTTTGGCGCAAGCAGAGAAGAGCCAGCAAGCGAGCGGAGAGAACTGAACGCGCGAGCGGTGCAGGCATGACCTCACTCGCGAGAGCGTACATCGTGCGCACAGATGATGATGTGCGCGCGAGGCCCGTTTCCTCGAGGTGGATCAGTTCAGCGCGCGTGTGAAGATCTCGCGCTTAGGACTGTAATTTGCTCGCGATTCACTTTCTGTTTAAACATCACAGCTGCGCTCGATTAATTTTGCCATTGATTTGCCGCCATATATAATCTTCCTGTAGTTGTTATGCAAACTTTGGCTTCCTGAAAGACCTTTTAGAAGGCAAGAGCAAAATTCACTTTTTTTACTTTAATGATAACAGACCACTTTGCATTACTTATAACTCCTGTTTAAAATGTTCATGAGGCAAAGATAGATATCAAACTCATAGAAATGTAAGGTATTCTATACAGTTTGTTCAATTTTATCTGACTCTCCAGATATGAAAGAAAGGCATAATTGTGTGTTTAGAGTTGTTCATGCCTGAGTGGCTTATATTTGGTTATATTGCCATTTAAAAAATAAAGGTAATTGTGACAATGAAAATAGTTTTATAACAGTGTGTATTTTCATGAAACTTTTGTGGTGAAAAAAATGTCAGAAGGAACTATTGGCCCCCGGGCATCTTCACTTTATCAAATTTGGCCCTCTTTGCAAAAAGTTTGGACACCCCTGTCTTACAGTGTATAGCAGATGAAGTATAAGATTTTTATTTTCGCTTATCACAGTGAGCATGATTCCTTTAAATGTGCTCTACGATCACCAGAACGGAGTTCATGAGTAGTTAAGGATGAGTTAAAGGTGCACTAGGTGATCTGCTAAAATGCTAACCGATTAGCATAATATATTTGAAACAGTCCCTCCCCTGACAGCAGACAACCCACTAGTTCATGTCATTTGCCATCTAGAAATGTAGTTAGTGGTTGGCCGGCAGCATGCACGAATTACCAATGACTGTAAAGGAATTACATTTATTACTAAGCCATACTTACATGCTTTTCATACCAAATATTTAAAGTAGCATGGTAGACAATATAGGGTGCATCTCATAGGTTGTCACTGTTCAAAAATGAACCAATGTGATGTGAATATAAAACCAACTTCAGCTCACTAAAGCAGGCTAGGTGGAATAGCATTATGTTCTGATGTTTTGTTGTTAATCTAAATAAAAATCTACATTATCTATGCTGTAAAAGGTCCCTTATGAAACCAAAAATAGTCACATTAATCTATCGCTGGAAGATTTCAGTGGCTGAACAAACCTTCTGTGCATATAACCCATTTGCGACAACAAATTCTTAGCGTGATTTTAAATTTAATTTAATTGGATGAAATTTTTCTTTTTTTATGCTTTACCCAGAATAAGAAATACATATAAATACATTTAGATAATTTACTTTAATAATTACTATTGGAATGTGAAGTGACTTTCAATCAGCACACCAAAAAATGTTTCTGAAGACGATAATACATTGATTAACATGTACTAACAAGTAATTAAGGTAGTCATTGTTCACACTTGAACTCATGTGACTCCTGTTAAAGTCAGTTCATGAAAAGCACACGCCTTTAACACATCATTAATTCATAATAAAGTTATGTTTAGTTTACATATCAATACATCATAATTCATGTATTGTTATTGTAAAATGCTATCAAAATGTTTTTAAAAATCATGAAATTCATGAAAAAATATAAAATTATTCATGTAAAATATACAGTACAAAATATACAATCTCAGCAGCAGGTTTAAATTGTCCTTTATACTGAACCACTTGTGAACAGATAATCTTGATGAGCCATGACAAAAATTAAAACATGAAAAAAAATTGATAATAAAAAAAATATTCTATAACGTATGAAGATCTAACATTAAGAATTGGCCAATACTGCACAATAGTACATTAAACTGGGTACAAAGTATTTTTCTGCATGTTATCACAACATCTCAAAAATGTGGTATATTGATAGTAGTTTTTCTTAATATATTCTATACATTTTATCCAGCAATTATCTAGTCAGTACAAAGTCAGTCTTTAGAGTCTTTAGTTTATTCATACAGTTGTTCCTCTACTTTTAGGACCTGTTGCTTCATCCTGCTTATGTCTTTTCCACTAATAAATTCTTTATGTGGGCTTCACAGGCTATAGTTCAGCTGTTCATGACAAAGAAGTTGTATTTTACAGTCTCAGCAGCACATTTTAACCTATCCCACATGTCTGAGATGAAGCTTTACATCTCCCTAAAGGTCAGAGTTACTGGAGACTGGATCAATGAGTTTAAACCTACAGTCGAATGTGAAGCTCCAGTCACTCTGCTAGTGATTGGAATGCAGAGATCTTTGACAACCTCCTTGTTCAACTCTTCACCAGACCAGGAATAACTACTTGTATTGACTAAGAAGTCAATCTGTCTGTTCAGCTTCTGGCTTAGCATGCCGCTATTAATTATGGGAGAGTGAGCACCAGATACTAAAATATGTTAAAAAGAAAAAAAAGGAAAAACTATTCTCAGAGCTCTTGATGGCAGAATTAAATGGAAGTAGTGGTAAACCTTTCTTCTATATAATAAAGAGCATTCAAGGGAACCAAAATCACAATAATGGCAGCTTAAACTCTGACATTATTACTTATATGGACCTGGACCTATTTAGCACCAATGAATGTGCAATAGTCGGTGCAATAGTTTTCAACCTCTTAAAAATCAATGTTACTTCATATAACTTTTTAATATAATTAAACAAAAAAGGGAGAAGGTAGTGAATGGGGATTAAAGGAACATGGGGATTCCAGGGGAATGGGGAACTTTACACATCTATTTTTGTTTGTTCAATAAAATCAGAAAGGCAATCAGCTCATCCAATCAGCCAAGTTGTGTCGACGTCAGACAAGCTCAACCTCAACTTCAGAAATCAGACATTATGTCTGATTTCATGGAAATTTATGGTAAAATCTTAGAAGAGATTGTGCAAATCATGAGAACATCAACCTGCGATCTTGACACGCTCCCCACATCATTCTTCAAAACTGTGTTTAACTGTCTAGAAATGGATCTTCTGAAAGTGGTGAATGCTTCACTTCTCTCAGGGATTTTTCCAAACTCACTTAAAACTGCAGTTGTTAAACCCCTCTTGAAAAAGAGCAACCTGGATAACACCCTACTGAGCAACTACAGGCCAATCTCAAATCTGCCTTTCATTGGCAAAATCATTGAAAAAGTTGTTTTTAACCAGATTGACAGGTTCTTAAACTTGAAAGGGTGTTTAGACAATTTTCAATCTGGTTTCAGAACACATTACAGTACAGAGAGCGCCCTTACTGTATAAAGATAATCAATGATATCCGCCTAAATACAGATTCAGGCAGACTAACAGTGCTGGTATTGCTGGATCTCGGTGCTGCATTCGACACTGTTGATCACAGCATACTTCTGGATAGGCTGGAAAACTGGGTTGGGCTGTCTGGAACGGTCCTCAAATGGTTCGGATCGTACCTTGAAGGGAGAGGTTACTATGTCAATATAGGTGACCATAGGTCGAGGTGGACACCCATGACATGTGGAATCCCACAAGGCTCAATTCTGGCACCTCTCCTGTTCAACCTTTATATGCTCCCTCTGAGCCAAATAATGAGAAAAAACCAAATCTCCTACCACAGCTATGCTGATGACACTCAGATCTACATAGCCTTACTGCCTAATGACTACAGCCCCATTGACACCCTCTGCCAATGCATTGATGAAATTAACAATTGGATGTGCCAAAACTTCCTTCAGTTAAATAAAGAGAAAACTGAAGTCATTGCATTTGGGAACAGAGATGAGGTTCTCAAGGTGAATGCGTACCTTGCCTCTAAGGGTCATACAACAAAAAATAAGGTCAAGAATCTTGGTGTGACTCTGGAGTCAGATCTCAGTTTCAATAGTCATGTCAAAGCAGTAACTAAATCAGCATACTATCATCTCAAAAACATTGCAAGAATTAGATGCTTTGTTTCCAGTGAAGACTTAGAGAAACTTGTTCATGCTTTTATCAGCAGCAGGGTGGATTACTGTAATGGGCTCCTCACTGGCCTTACCAAAAAGACAGTCAGACAGTTGCAGCTCATCCAGAACGCTGCGGCCAGGATTCTGACCAGAACCAGGAAATCAGAGCACATCACACCTGTCCTCAGGTCTCTACACTGGCTCCCAGTTACATTCAGAATAGATTTTAAAGTATTATTACTTGTCTATAAATCACTAAATGGCCTAGGAGCTCAATACATTACAGATATGCTCACTGAATACAAACCTAACAGATCACTCAGATCTTTAGGATCATATAAACTAGAAATTCCAAGAGTTCAGTCAAAGCAGGCTGAATCTGCTTTCAGCTATTACGCACCTCGCTGCTGGAATCAGCTTCCAGAAATGATCAGATGTGCTCCAACATTAGGCACATTCAAATCAAGACTGAAAACACATCTGTTTAGCTGTGCCTTTACTGAATGAGCACTGTGCTACGTCCGACAGATCGCACTATTGTGTCTTTCTTTTCTTTTCATTCTTTTATAACTTGTCTTAACTCATTTTAACCTGTTTTTATCTTTTTTTTATTACTTGTTTTTATTTTCTTATACTTTAATTCTATTCCTGTTTATGTAAAGCACTTTGAATTGCCACTGTGTATGAAATGTGCTATATAAATAAACTTGCCTTGCCTTGCCTAAACCCCCCCTTGACATTCTGTATTAACTGTCTCATGTCACATGGTTTTAAGATGCAAGACAAATGTGCCTTAATGCTAAAGGTGCAAACATGTTACTTTTCCAATCTCTATTATTATTAAAATGACAATATATCTTTCTTGAGAGCATAGGTAAATGCTTCTATTATGACATCTTCCACATGTTAGTTCTAAATATTCCTGTCTGAGTCCATGAAACCCCCCTTTTTTAGGTCAAGTCTACCTCAGAAAATTTTCAAAAAAAATTCGAGAGGCTCTGCGGGCATAAAGGGTAGTGTGTGTGACCAGCAGTGCAGGGGAAAAAGAGTGAAATAAATAAAGAGTAAGTAATTTAATGTCCTGCTACAGTTGTTATTCGTAATTTCATATACACGTAACCACAATTTGTTATATCATCATATAGATAACTGGGTTTATATAAACACTACAAACAAGGAGGACTTCTCTCCTCCTCAATCCCCGGGTCTGAAGGCAGAAGCAGTGGATAGCAGTGCATACTCTTGCCCTGTCAATTTCAACCATTAACCCTGAATGTAATCTGGAGGATTTGGAAGTTGTGTATTTGTAAAATGTCATCAAATGTCATAAAATATGAGCGGTTGTGAGTGCAGAAGTACCTTGTGAGTACCTTCACTGGTTGTACAGCAAAGATGCAATCATAATTGCTGTCCACACGTGTGTCTGTTAAATTATATTCGTGAATTTCATTTTATAAATACACAACTATTAAAGAGCCCATATGGTGGGTTGAGAATGGTTAAATTTCACTTTTTGAAATCCCAAACAACAGGATGATATGTATGCAAGGATAAAAAACACTTTCGATGTCTTATAATATCTATTTATTTTTACCTCATTTTCCCACCGACTCCCATATGAATCGTCTGAGCGAGTCTTTTTCCCCAAGCACCTCCTTTACGTGACGCTACCACGTCACGTCACCACGTCACGTCCGTGTCAGCAGCCCAATGCCAGAACATATTGAAAAACATCACTGCAGTTGTACAATAGCGTATTGCTATATTCTTCATCATAGCAACAAACATTCAGTAATAATGAACACTTTATGGACTATTGTAAGCCAACAAATAGTAACATTCAGCAGTAAGCTAAATGGCTACCGCTACATGCAAACACAATACAGACAACTACATCCATATTTACCTTGTTACAGTGAACAAGACTGGAAGAACATACTGGTCCAAATAAACTGGGTATTGATCCATCCTTTAACAACAACCGTGCAAAAAATCCCACATTGTAAGCTCGCTATTTAACCGGAATGCCGATAAGTTCAGTAAAGTTAGCAGCAGTCGTGTTTTCCGGATCAATAACTCCTGACCGAAACATTGTTCCTACACAAATAGCACCTCTTTTCAACCGTCGCAATGTATACAATCACCTACAAACTTATTTTCCTAAAAATTAGCTTTGCCTACGCGCTGGACTCATTATATTAAACTCCATGCACAGGCAGCAAAGAGACCGGTCCTTAGGGACCGTCTACAAAGAGCAAAACGTAAAAACCAATACTACAAAAGCTCCCATCTCTAAATCTTTATACTGCCATCAAACTCAGATCACACGTCACTGCTGTCCCGCTGGTTATACTACAACACTTATTGCGATACAGTGCTTGTTGTCTTCCACTTTTTCTTGTCTTTTTCTTTTTCTTTTCTTTTTATGTCTGTGGGCGGGGCCGGGGAGTTCAATTTTCCCGGGGTCTGCGCGCGCAACTAGTGGGAGGGGCTTATGTTTCGCGTTGACGTCAAGCCGAAACGGCTAAAGACTCGTTCTAATAACGATTCATTTAAACAACAATGAGTCGAGTCTTTTATAGATGAATCAATCGTTTTAAACACTTTGCACTTTCAGATTCAAGCCTTAGCTGGACATTTCACTTTACTTAGAGCTGTGTTACACACTGCATGGAAGGTCATATTCAAAAATCACAGTTCTTACAAAATGAGAACAAAGATTTATTGAGCTACACTACGATACATGCAACTAACTACGTAATAAGTAAACGACAAACAAACGCACACACACATTCACACAGAGGCAGTTCAGAGGATGCAAAATGAGTTGACAACAGACCCAAATTACTTCCAGTATTTCTGACTAGATCTTAGAATCACACCTGTGAAACCACAAAAGCAGAGATTGAGTTTATCTTTAACTACTTAATTTCAATCAGCACCAGATCAGTTAGAGACAACGTAAGTTCGTGTTACTTGCGATTTTGCTGAAGAAAATCTTGAGTCTCCCTCGCTAACTTGGGCTTGGGAAGCACGTTGGTCCTGATTGGGTGGTGACTCGCCTCGGTGACGTCTTTTGGGTTCACTCCCTTGTGATTGGCTGTTGTTCTGGGTTACCGAGGTGACGGACCCTGAGAGTCAGTTTGCGGAAGTTCGTGCGGTTTCAGCTGTCCCGAAACCAAGGTTGCATGAAAGTTCGTGGTGACCCAATCGTGTGGCAGCGCGGTGTCCATGCAGGTGAGAGGGGGCAGAGTGCACAGCTAGCATAGCTGATACAAAAGCAAAGATTTTACCGTTGCAGGGCGTTTTTAAGCAATCTGGTCTCGTTCATCCCTGTGGCTCCATCTTCCAATGAGCAGTGACCATGAAGGGCGGGACCACGCCCCGTATCATGTAGTAAAGGTCAGTGATTAACAGAGAGTGCATGTTGGTTTCATGTGGCAAAATCCCTTGTAAGTTTGTAACTTATATCAAATGTTACAAAATGAATATTATTTCGTACTACAAACTTTTCATTTACCTCACTGTATTGCAAATGTCGCTAGCTTTAATTTAGTACCAAACACTATACATTTCAGACACACACAGAAGTTTTATCTGTTGTAAGGGTTAAAACAACACATTGATTAACCTGGTTGGTTGGAATTCCCACAACATGCGAGGAAAACCTGTAGCATATTATTCAAAAGATGCATCCGCCTTCGTTTTGCATATTTCAAGAGATTGTCTTCCATTTCATGTATGAATTAAAAATCCAGAGATCTCTGGTCTCTCTCTGGGCAGGAAACAGGATGCCCTAAGGCGAGCACATGACCAGGGAGTCATTTAAAAGTCTCATGATGCAAAGCCTGCTGAAAATTTCTGTAAAACCTCTTTGTGAAGAATCAATCATTAACAAAGTTAGCCGAAGGGTCTTTCAAACATCTGCACTAGTAAGATACGAAATAGGGATCTTCTGTTCTGTTATGGCATAGCCTTCGGGCTAGGTCTAAATGAGGCCAAAAATGATTTCCAGGCCTGATTCAAACTGGTTTTAAAAGTTCTGCGATGTGCTGGTGAGTTCCAACAGTGACCAACCAGACTCTTTGACCAGCACGGAAAGTCGGGGCCCTTCAACGACGGTGATTCAAAGGAGAGTGTTTCTAGCTTTCCTCAAGGTTTGTCTACAGCGTCGAATGAAGCGTTGGGCTGAGGGAACTCCCACCTCCCCTGGAAACAATGGAGAGGTATAACCAAATTGGCATTCCAAAGGGGATAGTCCAGTGGCTGAGGACTTGAGGGTGTTGTGGGCGAATTCAGCCCACATTATGTAAGAAGACCAAGTGGTAGGATTATTGACTGTCATGCACCACAGAGTGGTTTCCAAATCTTGGTTAACTCGTTCGGTCTGACCATTAGACTCAGGATGGAACCCAGATGATAGGCTGGCAGTGGTTCCAAAGAGTCTGCAAAAAGCCCTCCAGAACCTGGATAAGAATTGTGGGCCTCGGTCAGATACTATATCCTGGGGAATGCCAAATACTCTAAAAACATGGCTCATTATGAGCTCAGCCATCTCCTTGGCTGATGGTAACTTGGGCAGTGGAATAAACAGAGCAGCCTTAGAAAAATTGGTCCCCTCCACCAATATGACAGTGTTGCCCTGGGAGGGTAGAAGTCCCATAATGAAGTCCAGGGAGAGGTGTGACCAAGGCCTGTGGGGAACAGGTAAGGGATGGAGCAGCCCCTGAAGTTGCTGGTGTGATGATTTTCCCTGGCAGCATACTTGGCAGGCCTCCACATAACCTTTAACATCCACCAAAAGTGACGTTGGGGGAATTCTAGAGTGCAGGTGCTATCTGGGTGGCAGGTTAATGGGGACTCATGACCCCACTGCAAGACCTGGGCTCGCGCTGATAAACGGAAATACAAAGCACCCAACGGCCCACTACGTGGATCAGGTTCCTTGGTTTGGGCTGTATGGACCACTTGATCCAGAACCCATCTAAGGGGAGCAACAATCCTTGAACTGGGAACAATGGAAGAAACAAGCTTTCCTTGTGTCTCGGGAGAGTAGGCTCGATGAACTGAAATCTTTTAAAAAACAGAGACCATCGAGCCTGCCGAGGGTTCAGTTGCTTGGCCTGCTGGAGATATTCCAGGTTCTTATGGTCTGTAAGAACTTAGAAAGGATGTTGAGCACCCTCAAGTCAATGGCGCCACTCTTCCAAGGCCAATTTTACAGCGAGCAGCTCTCGATCCACCACATGGTAGTTGCGCTCAGCATCAGACAGTCGACATGAAAGCACAGGGGTGTAATCTTCCATCCTCATTCCTCTGTGACAAGATGGCTCCCACACCCACTTCTGAGGCATCCACCTCCACCACAAAAGGTCTCTCTGGATTCGGGATAGAGAGAATGGGAGCGGAAGTGAATCGATACTTGAGATCCTGGAAGGCACCCGCTGCTTCAAGACCCCAGTCAATCTTGACTCCTCCTCCCTTTGTCAGTGCTGTCAAGGGAGCCACCACCGAGCTGAAATTCCTAATAAACTTTCTATAGAAGTTTGCAAAACCCATAAACCGTTGCACCTCTTTAAGCTAGCCTACATACTGGGACTACGATTAAAAATTATTTTTAGAATCTGTTCAATTTGAATTTTGTATGTGTTCTGTTGTTCATGCAGGCTTAAATACCATAAATTAATTAGTAAGTAATTTTTTTTCATAGATTTAGTAGAACTATTTCAAGAACTAATTATTGCATTTCATAATTTATTATTAAAGTATAACATTCATTAAAACAAAGATATGCATTAATAAGACGTGGTCGTGGAAGCGAATTTGTGATTCGAATTATGCTCAGAGCTCCAGTTTAAAATAGGGTAACAGTCAGGTAAACTACTGTTACACACAGTATAACACACTCAGCTGTCTAAATAAATAGGCTATAAAATACAGAGTTGATGTAGGCCTATTAAAACATTATTTAAAAACTGTACTGAAAGGGAAAAAAAAGCACAAGAAAGAATGCCGCAGAAACAGAAACTCATTTTATCTAAGTCTTCTAAATTTAGGCAGCAAAAAAATAGAGTTAGATTACTAGAGAAATTTTATGTCTGCTGGGATCTGAATTGTATTGGTTTACCGGTGAGAGTGAGTGGAATGTTATGGTGCTGTTGATTTGGGCGGTTTGCAAGACCTGCATGGAGGATGGTTTAGCGGAGCGTCACACATCTCTGCTTTTGCTCACGTGAATCTGGCTGCTACAGTATGTCAGTTCAGTGTGTTCACTATCTTACATAACTGCCCCCTGCTGGTCATGTCTTTCTTGTGTTAGACCATGTTGTGCTTTAACGCGCACTACTGCAGTAAGATGCGACACCACTTTAGATCTCTCGCGCGTTCTTAGTAGCCATATCTGTATATTGTTTCTTGTCATTGTGCAGTTTGAACAATTTAAATTTTTCAAACTACACAATGAATTTGCGAGTTCGTCCTAAATAAGACTGTGCAAAACCTCTTTCACGGATGACTCCTTCTGGATAAGTGTGTGTGTGTGTGTGTTTTAAGACTTTCCTGGCAGAAGCAGGCGACTCATACCTATTCTGTCACCCACTATGCACATATTTTGCACAGTCTGGTTTTCTCCAGCATTGCGAACGGAGAAAGAGATGTGCAGGCTTCAAGCCAGAACTATTAAATTCCCTATATATATATAAAGTTCATGTGTTCCCTTAAATATTCAACCTCTCCTTGTCCCCAGATGTTTTAAAGTCCATCATTGTTTCAGTCCCAACGAAACTCCATCCTGCTTCCTTCAATGACTCTCGCCCTGTAGCCCAGACTTCAATAGTGATGAAGTACATTGAACAGCTGGCCAGAGACTTCATCATGTCTTCTCTTCCTGACACACTCGACCATTACAGTTTACTTATTATCCATTTCAACAGATGAACAGTTAAAAAGATGACGCTCTCACACCTCGTTCACACATCCCTTAATCTCCTGGGAAATAGTAGAATTATAGGTAATTATGTTAAATGCTCCTTGTTGAATAGAAATATGGAGGACTGGGGCCAGAGAAACAACATCCTTGTAACTGTCAGTAAGACTAAAGAGATTAAAGTGAATTAAGTATGAAGCAGGAGTGGAACTGTCAGAAGCATCACAACCTGGTTTGAGAACAGTACCCTGCAGGACAGATGAGCCCTACAAACGGTGGAGCTGTCAGCATAGCGCACCTTCCACACCAAGCTCACTGACCTGCTCAAAACCTACAACAAACTGGACCAAAGCCAGGAAGATCATGAAGGAACTCAGCCACCCCAACAATGGACTGTTCTTTCTGTTGCGTTCAGGAAAACACTTTTGTTCACTGAAGGCCAAAACAGAGAGACTGAAGAAACGCTTCTTCCTGCAAGCGATACGGTTTCCCAATCAGGGCAATACACAGGACTGAAACACTTTCATGTCATTCATTTGTTCATTTTCTTGTCAGCTTAATCCCTTTATTAATCGCCACAGCAGAATGAACCTCCAACTTATCCAGCATGTGTTTTAAGCAATGGCTACCCTTCCAGCTGCAACCCATCACTGGGAAACAGTCATACACTCTAATTCACACACATACACTAGGCCAATTTAGCTTACCTAATTCACCTATAGTGCATGTTTTTTGGACTTGTGGGGGAAACCAGAACACCCGGAGGAAATCCATGCCAACACGGGGAGAACATGCAAACTCCACACAGAAATGCCTACTGACCCAGCCGAGGCTCGAACGAGCGACCTTCTTGCTGTGAGGCGATTGTGCTACTCACTGCACTTATGAACATTGGGCACTCTTGGACATTCCTGCACATTTGCACACACACCTTGGGCACATATAGTGTACATTAGTTCTAATGAATTAGTTCTAATGTACACCATACAGGTGAGTGGGCTTGACAAACCACCTATAGAATACACTCCCTCGTTCCTTATGCACCAACCACTTTGTTAGAAACACTTCTACGTTTCTGTTTGTACAGATAGCGATTTTATATATTTCTATACTCTGTAATTTTTTTCTACAGCCACACTCTATAATGAAAGTCCTACATGTTTTAGATTTGCTTTTACTTTTCATTGCATAATTCCTACAGGTGGCGTGGAGATCATGATGCTGGCACTTGGTGGGTATCAATAGGTAATAGGTATCGTGGCTTTGCTATCCACTCATACTATTTCCGGTTGGACCAGGGTGACGGAACTTTCAGAATTCAGAATCACTGTCACAAACTGACCTTTCATCTGGATGGTACAGCCGGTTAGCCGAGCCCGGCTCTCCCTGGTGGCAATAACCTCAAAGGTATGCAGATATTGTATGTTTCAAAAGTGTCCACTTCATTGAGTTTGGTGAGGTACTGGTGGGATTACTGACCAGTTTGGGAAGGGGGACTTGGGTGTCACCTTCCCGTAACTGCTCGACCATCTGCTCAGTCCTCTCTTGCCTTAGAGAAAACTGCTCTGTAAACATTTGCTGGCATGTAGAAATAGTTGTAATTTGCTGTATCAGCTCCTCCATCTTTTTGCTTGGGGTGGCAGGAAGGTAGAGTGGACGAATCTATGTGTGAAACAGATGTAAAGAGTAATCACTATAATTACCGTATTTCCATTAATTAAAAAAAATAATAAAAAAAAAATAAAATCCTTGGCGGGGAAAGAATTATTAATTGCTTATTGTAGCACCACTGTATAATTACTCCATAAAGATCCCCACGCAACTCTCTAGTAAGTGTATAGGGACTACCCATAACAGAAGATATGACAACACCCTACTAATGGACTCAAGATGTTTTTATCTTGTGAATGATGTAAACCCCAACAAAAATTCTTTGCGGTTTAGAAAAATAAAGGTTTACATCAAGGAATTGCTGCAGCATCTGTCTTATCTGCCCTTTCTATTGAAACCTGCTGGTGACCCCCCTATAGGATGCAGAAAATTTGATTCAAACAATAAAATTATTTGTGATTGATTGTGACCCACAGGCAGAAGAAATCAATACAATATACACAGGCACAAATTGGCTTCAGCAGAGAGCAGCAGGTATGAGTGGCAACTCCTGATAAAGTGATTAACAGATGCATCAGAAATGTTGTCCCAGAGGATTCACTCAGCTTGATATATTGGGTCAAATAAATAGAGGGACTGATAATGTTCCTAATAGGACAAAGGATAGATCACTGTAAAAATACAATAATTTTGACTGGTAGGAGGCCAAATAAATTTTTACATTTACTCAAATAAATAAAATCCCTTTCACATTGTAACTTTAGCCCAATCAAGAAGTAAAACTAGACAGACAGTTTCAAAGGAATGAGTTGTAAATGTATTTCCATATGACACACTAACGGATGTGTATGCAGGCAGCATAAGTACTTTTTTATATGTCTGCATAAACATGACCAAAACATAATTCAAATCTTGAAAGTAGTGAAAGAATATGTGCATTTTTGTTCAGCTGCATTTATATTGAATTAACTCTAATTTGATCAATTCTCTGTATGTTAATGATGATCTGTTTATCAACCCCTATAAGCTGATATGTGTGAACTAAATGACCCTTTTATGATAGATGTGATCCTTTTATGATCTTATTGGGTATACAACAGCTGAAACATCTAGTAAGAGGTTTCCGCTGAGTACTCACATAATAGTTTGTTTGTAGATAGCATACAGGATTGTATAACAAACACATCATTAGGTTAAGGTTGCGCTTAGACCGACAGGTTAACGTTAATGATGAGGAACTGTACTATTCACTGGCTTCAATAAGGTCTTCTCCCTGTAATAACTTTAGTTAGCTTAATTGCTTTATATATTGCTTTACGTAATCTAATACATTGGTGAGCCACCCAAAACAGTTAAGCCAAATACAGCAAAATATGTGATGTTCATTTGCTGAACAGCCACAACTCAAAAAACATTAAAGAAATTGATCATCCAAAAAAAATTCAGTCATAATCCCTTCACACCCTTACCTGACACTGTACATCTGATTGACCCAGCTCTGCTGTCCATCAATCATTTGTTTCTCCTTTGCCTTTGATTAACATTATGACATTAGTATTTGCATAAGCACCCATTCTTAAAGCCAAATTGCCTTAATATGTAAACTTTTTGTATTTATTAGCGTTTAAGTGCACTGAAAAGGGACCTTATGTCCACTTTCCTTTTTTCTGTCATTTTATCTAGTCACTGCAAGGCAAGATTATACACAATGGTAGTTTAAAATGCTTTACATAAAGTATATATAAAAAATTATCTCAACAATAAAAACAAAGAATCTTAAAAAAAGATTCATTTTCTTTACGGCTTAGCCTTTATTAATCTGGGCTCGCCACAGCAGAATGAACCGCCAACCTATCCAGCATATGTTTTACGCAGCGGATGCCCTTCCAGCTGCAACCCATCTCTGGGAAACATCCATACACACTCATTCACTATGGACAATTTATCTTACCCAATTCACCTATACCACGTCTTTGGACTTGTGGGGGAAACTGGAGCACCCGGAGGAAACCCACGTGACCACAGGGAGAAGATGCAAACTCCACAAAGAAATGCCAACTAACCCAGCCGAGGGTAAAATTATTGACCTTCTTGCTGTGTGGCAAACGTGCTACCCACTACGCCACTGTGGCGCCAAGGTTAAAATCATTGTTTCAAATGAAATAAATCACGTATGAACAGAGTGGAAATTGATTATACAAAATATACAGTGGGGTCAGTTCAGACACAGACATAGCAGTACTCATTTAGCTAATGCACAGCAAAAAAAAATGCAAATTGTGTTTGTCTATGTTATTAACATTATGCTAACTCGTCACAAATAAAACAGTGCATTGGAAACGGCTTTGGCGTGTTAGCTGCAGTGCACTTTGCAACAAGCTATTGTAAACAAGGCAATGCTAACATTAACTAGGTAATATTTTAATCGCTAATAAAGCAAACACAACTTACGAAACTTACGTCCGTGTGTTGTTAGTTCTGGTAAGAAGGTTCAGAGAAAGTTTAAAAAGATCCGGACTGAGATCGATACTTTATGGAAGACAGAGAGTCTCTTTACATGAGAAAAGTTTATCATTGATGAGAAGGTCGCTCGTTTGAGCCTCAGCTGGGTCAGTTGGCATCACTCTCTGAAGAGGCACAAGGTTATGTATATGGTGTGTTGTAGCCTTGCGTGAAAGTATTTAAAATATGATGGTGAGCAGCTAAGTTTGCATTAAGCTATTACATTTATTATTGTATTCATGTTTTTTTTTATTCTGTTTAGCTCTTATGTTGGTGTTTGATTCAATAAATCAATAAAACCATCAGTTTAAGTCTTGACCATCTGTCGGGTAGGACACTACAATGCATGTCATTTTGACCTGTGTGAAGTTTCATAAACTAATTTCGAGAGGAGCACGTGATATGATTAGCATGCCTGGCTGATCATCTGTAATCAGCAATGATTCAATCAGAGCGATCCAAGCTTACTATAAACAGACCATTTTTTCCCCTACTGCTCTACCTTCGTTTTGGAAGAATGCCTCCCGCTACAACCACTCCAGCATTTAACCTATCGAGATGAAAGAGCAAACAAACTACAACAACTTCAGCCAGAGCCTCACTCTTCCTGACAATTCCGCCTCGCCAGCAATCGAGCCCCTGCAAGACGCCAGCCCACCAGCTCTTCCACCTTCTACTTCAATATGCCTCTCAAAACAAAACTCTGACTAAACTCAAAAGACGTCGGCGATCCAAGCCTATTCAAAGAAGCCAGATTCCACCCACAGTACCGTACATTGCATGCTTAAGGATAAGCCTCACAAAAATAACTAACAAAGACTTAACATTCTATAATCTTCTGAAAGACGAGACTCGCGTGAATAGAATTATTTCAATCTAAGAACTCACCTCTCAAGCCTCCCGCCGGTCCACAGATCCATAACATTCTAACAGCTGAAGCAACTAGACTGCAAGTAGTCCAAGCAATCTAATCCGTAAAACATTAGTCCACAGCATATACATACGTCGACAAACCTCCATGAAACACACGGTTGAATCCAAGCTGATCGCTGGAGAGCATTCACTAGAACAGCAACGTCAAGTCATAATATAAACACAGTGACATTCAGGCAACAAAATGACCCTGACCTTGATTGACACTCCCCTGAACCAATAGCTGAAAGAAGCGTCACCATCCAATGACCTCCCAACTTGAGATGGTCCCGCCCTTGACAGATTTATTAATGGACTCCGTGAAAAAAACAGTGCATGTTTGTAATGAACTACAGCCATTTACTTCAGCTTTACTTCATCACCACAGCCGTGTGTCAGCAAAAAAGACGCTTCAATCTCGATTTGTTGACATTAAATCAGGTTTATTGTGTACATTAACATAACAGATATCCATACAGCAGTGGATATTAACCCGTATCCTTTCACATTTGCTTGCAAAAGCAGTGTAAAGCTGTGTGTGTGTGTGTGTGTGTGTGTGTGCGCGCGTACGTGCGTGAACGAACTCTGTAACTGCATTATGTGTGACTCATCGTTGCAACTCCTTAACAAACACATTAAACAGTCTTTGGTAAAGTTCTTACTGTTGTATTTCTCAAACATAGTGAGATCTGCTTCCTTTACATCTGTTCCTATTAAGTCTGTCAGTCTGACGCAGCCGAGGGCGGAGATTGAGGCACGCTGACGGGAACGGTGGGCGGGGAGGACTATTCTTAAAGGGCCAGTGCCAAAAACAGCAAAAAGTTGTTTAGAGCTATAATGGAAGGATTTTAGAGAGCTATAATTAATAATCTGATGGGTATTTTGAGCTGAAACTTTACAGACAAATTCTGCTGACACAAAAGACTTATATTAAATATAAAAAAAGGTGTCATGTATCTGCCCTTTAAAACAAGCCCACGATAAACATTTTATTCTGGACACCATGTGGGGACATTGTTTCAAGTTGGAAATTGGGGGGAAAAAAACAAAACATTTTTTTGCAAAGACACAAACCTTTCACTTGCCTGCTATGAATGGAAGAAGGGCATTTCTGACAATGCAGTGATGTTTCATCCATCGACTCAATGTTAGATGAATTTTGCTTCGTTTTTGAACAAATTCTATTTCACTAAGGGGTTTAAACTTAAACTCTATTACTTCACTGGCTCAGTCTTCAAGAGGTACTTCCAGGACCATCAGCCAAGTGCCATATCCTCAGCTCTACATTCATCTGCCACCCTGCAGGGAAACGAAGGCCCACCTCTTCTATCCTTGCATATTGTGACAACAAGCTATTGTACCACGCATTAACAAAGCGTGTATTTCACAAATTCACAATTGCCCATGCCCCTATTAAGACGCCTCACCCTGAGCTAAAACAATTCATTATGTCTGCTGTACATTGTCCATGTTGTATAACATTTCATTTCTGATTTTTTCTTGTTTTTAATTTCAGAGACCGAGAAAACCAGCCGCAGAAACTGACCCTCACCCAACCCATTACACTCCACATCCATTCTAAACGCATTCACGCTCCACGCAAGGATGCATTTCCACTCACACAGCCCATGCCCTCAATACCGTATTCTCACTGATTTGACATGTTCCAATCTAACATAATTTAAATCCCACATTCCTCTATCTTATCTAACTTTGTGGGATAAAGGAACTCTCTTACTTTACTACGCATAGTGAAATAGATTAATTACACAAAGGACATTCTATATACTGTGACTAGCATCCCAAACTACTATCAGCGTCATCCTGGAGAGGAACGAGGAACACCTGGGCCCCCTCGTTCCCAACTAATCAGCACCAGCTGCAGCTCATCCAGCCCCAGCTATATAAACCACACCGAGAGGACCAGAAAGAGAGAAGCATGAGAAGGAAACAGAGTACAATAACACTTACTCTCCTTTTCTTTTCTCCAGACAGCAGTGGATGACTGAGCGGCTACCCAAGCACAAATCACGGGCACTGAGCACCACCCGGACAAGACCACACCACCCACTGGAGCACCCCCTTTGGATCTTGCACTCATTTGCACTTGTAAATTAATCCACCCTCCGGGGTCTAAACTTGATCTTTTTTCTGGTCGTGTGATTCTTCACCCCGTGACACTGGTGGAGAATCACAGACACCCAGACCCCCACTTATCATTTATAAAATATTAATAATAATAAAAATAAAAAAATTGTTTCTCTTTTTTTTAACCTTTTTTTCTCTTTGGTTTTTGTGTTTAGGCAAGCGCTCCCTCCAATCTACAGGATGGAAGAACTTCTCCAGCGACTCACAGAGGTCAGCATCCGCCAGCAGCAAGTGGCCGAGCACCTGGCTGCTCGTCAGGACCAAACAGAGCAAGACCTCTTCGCCCAACGCATTCCACTACCAGACCCTTGTGCCCGAGCCACTCAACTCCTTCCAAATCTAACCCCTCATGATGATATTGAATCATACTTGCAAATGTTTGAAACCACAGCTACGAATGAGGGGTGGAACGTCGATGACTGGCCGCAGGTCCTGGCCCCCCTGCTGACTGGGGAAGCTCAACGCACCTACTTTTCCCTCCCTCCTGGGGCTACTACCACCTATCAGGACCTGAAACGGGAAATCCTGGCACATATGGGACTGTCATCAACATGTGCCGCCCAGCAGTTCTTTGAGTGGACGTATAAGCCCCATCTGCCGGCCCACACCCAAGCAGCGGATCTCATGCGGCTTGCAAGACATTGGCTTTTGGAGGAAGATCCAACACCTAGTCAGGTAGCGGAATGGGTGGTCATTGACAAACTGCTCCGAGCTCTTCCCCGATCCCATCGACCCTGGAGCTTGTAGAGGCAATTGAACTGGCGGATGCGACCATACATCGGGAAGGAGGGGAGCGAGCGCTGCCTTTTACCCGGAGGGTGGTCCAGGAGCGGCAGGCGCCGGAGGGCCCTCAACGACCCATGAGCAGGCCGACGGCCCCCTCTCCACGGGATGAGCCCATGCCAACAGAGGTTCCAACACCCCCCCCCACGGACCTGTCTGGCAGGCTGCCTTGTACATCGAGACCTACCTGAAGGAGCCCCAGAAGCTGATGTCAAGGTTAACGGAAAACCATACCCGGCCCTTCTCGACTCTGGCAGTGCAGTTAGTCTCATACAAGCACAGATCTTGGCACCCCAGGTGGGGTCGAAGACCTTCCTGCCCATCACTTTTGTCCACAGAGACACCCGTCAGGTCCCGGCCCGCCATGTAACCATTTCAGCCGGCCCAGATACCTGGCCAGTCGAGGTGGGAGTGCTGAGAGATCTGCCAGTTCATGTGCTCCTTGGCAGAGACTGGCCCGGTTTAGAGTGCCTGTTGGCTGCTGCTTCCCAGCCTGCCAGCCCCAGAGGGGGCCGTCGCCATAGAAGGCCTGGCCGAAGTCCTCGCCGGCGGCCCGTCCTTTTGGCGTCAGACAGTGGGAGAGATGGTGAGTCCCCCTCTCATAATACTAACCTGTTTTATGATATCTTCCAGCAGGTCACAGGAGGGGGCTCATTTGCCAAGGAACAATGAGGGGACGATAGGCTGAAACATTGCTGGACCCAAGTCCGAGTCATAGAGGGAAAAGAAACTCAGCCTGGTCCCCTCCCTTTCCCGCACTTTGCTGTCCAAAACGGCCTGCTCTACTGGGTCGCACAGCGGAGGGGGGAGGAGAAACCACTGCTGGTCGTACCACGCTCCAAATCCGAGGCGATTCTGGAGCTGGCCCACTCCCATCCCATGGCAGGACACCTTGGGGTGGCCAATACGGTCCAGCAGATATGGGACCGCTTCCACTGGCCAGGACTGGAGGCAGATGTAAAGCGGTTTTGCCAGGCCTGCCCCACCTGCCAGCGGACCTCACCAAGGACCCCCCAACCCCCCAAGTCCGCTGATTCCTTTACCAATAATTGAGGTGCCCTTTGAGCGCATTGGGATGGACCTGGTAGGGCCGCTGCCGAAGTCTGCCCGGGGACATGAGCACATCCTGGTGGTTGACGACTACGCTATCCGGTACCCCGAGGCGGTGCCCCTTCGGAAAGCCACTGCCAAAGCCATCGCCCAGGAGCTCTTCCTGCTCTCCAGCAGAGTCTGCATCCCCACAGAGATCCTGACCGATCAGGGTACCCCCTTCATGTCCCGGCTAATGGCTGACCTCTGCAGGCTGCTGAAGGTGAAGCAGTTGAGGACCACCGTCTATCATCCCCAGACAGATGGTCTGGTCGAACACTTCAACCAAACACTTAAGCAATTGCTGAGACGGGTTGCCGCAGAGGACAAGCGTGACTGGGATCTTATGCTTCACTACATTCTCTTTGGGATCCGGGAAGTCCCCCAGGCCTCAATTTGCTTCACCCCATTTGAGCTTCTCTTCGGCCGACAACCCCGTGGCCTCCTGGATGTGACAAAGGAGGCCTGGGAGCAGCAGCCTGCAGCCCATCGGTCTGTGGTGGAAGACGTGAAGCAGATGAGAGAAAAAATCGACCGTGTCATGCCGTAAGTCCGGGAACATCTGAGTACAGCACAGCAGGCCCAACAGCGCCACTACAACAGAACAGCACAACCACGGGAATTTCAACCGGGAGATCAGGTTATGGTCCTTGTCCCAAACGCAGCATGTAAGTTCCTAGACTCTTGGCAGGGCCCCTACACCGTATTAGAAAAAATTGGACCAGTGACCTACCGGGTACAACAACCAGGGAAACGGAAGGCAGATCAGTTGTACCACATTAACCTTCTAAAGAAGTGGATCGGAACTAGGACCCAACTTGCTGCCCTTGCCAATTCAATTCAATTCAATTCATCTTTATTTGTATAGCGCTTTTACAATGTAGATTGTGTCAAAGCAGCTTCACATGCATTATACAAAATTGAAACAGTGTCAGTCCAGTTTTCAGTGTTGTAAGGTTGGATATATCTCTCCATAATAATTAATTACACGAGAGAA
>CAIGQQ010034690.1:1162753-1181448 GCA_903798035.1 Danio albolineatus
TCAAGCCTATCAAGGAGAATATTATGATCAATTGTATCAAATGCAGCGCTGAGGTCCAATAGCACTAAGAGAAATGCAACCACGGTCGGATGACAGAAGGAGGTCATTTGTGATTCTTAGGAGTGCGGTTTCTGTGCTATGAAATGCTCTAAATCCAGATTGAAATTTTTCATAAATATTGTTTCTTTGTAGGAAGGAACATAGTTGAGCAGATACTATTTTTTCTAAAATCTTTGATAGAAAAGGCAAGTTTGAAATCGTCTATAATTTGCTAGTTCTTTAGGATCAAGCTGTGTTTTTTTAATTAGAGGCTTAATGACAGCTAGTTTAAAAGTTTTAGGAACGTATCCTAGGAGTAGGGATGAATTCAAAATGTTAAGAACAGGTTCAGAAACTTCTGAAAACAATTGTTTTAATAATTTGGTCGGTATGGGATCTAGCATAGACGTTGTTGATTTTGACGAATTTATCAGTTTAGATCATTCTTCCTCACCTACTGTTGAAAAAATTTGAAGTTTATCCATTACCGGTCTACAGTGCTCTAATTGGGACGAGGCTGTAGGAGGCAGACTGTTGGTGCTTATTTTATCTCTGATATCATCAATCTTGCATGTGAAAAAGTTCATAAAGTCATTACTGCTATGTTGAGAAATGCATGTTGATGCTTTATTTTTAGTTAGATTAGCTACCGTGGTAAACAGGACCCTAGGGTTATGTTTATTTTCTTCTATTAAAGTTAAAAAATAAGCAGATCTGGCAGACGTTAAAGCTTTTCTAAAGTTTAGCGAACTTTCTTTCCAGGCCAGACGAAAAACTTCTAGTTTTGATTTTTTCCATCTACGCTCCATTTTCCGGGCTGCTTTCTTTAAAACACGTGTGTGCTCATTGTGCCATGGCGTCAGATTTTTTTCCCTAATCTTTTTGAAGTGTAACGGAGCAACTATATCTAACGTATTAGAAAGGACGGAATCAATAGTTTCAGTTGCAGTGTAAAGCTCTTCTTGACTGCCTGGAATGTTATAAAATTTAGACAGATCAGGTAGGTTACTAACAAAATCATCTTTAGTGCTAGCGGTGATCGTCCTACCATATTTGTGAATAGAAGATGATTTTGTAGAGCTACAAATGCACAATAAACAGGAGATTAAATAGTGATCTGAAATGTCATCACTCTGCTGCACAACTTCACCATTATCAATATCAATACCATGTGAAAATATTAGGTCTAAAGTGTGATTATGTCGATGGGTAGGCCCTGAGACATGCTGTTTCACTCCAACAGAGGCTAGTATGTCTAAGAAGGCCAGCGTTAAAGCATCTTTTTCATTATCTATATGAATATTAAAATCACCAACAATTATAACTTTGTCTGTGGCCAGAACTATTTCAGATAAGAAATCAGCAAATTCTTTTTTAAAGTCGGTATGGTGCCCTGGAGGCCGATATACAGTTGCCAGTACAAATTTAGATTGAAATGTATTGTTTAAATTGTTCACTGAAATATACATCACTATTACTTCAAATGAATTATATTTGAAGTCAGATCGCTGAGTAGCACTAAAAATATTACTGTATATTATGCCCACGCCTCCACCTTTGCCTTTAGGACGCGGCTCATGTCTATAATGATATCCTTCAGGTGAAGACTCATTTAGGGGCATGTAATCATCTGGTTTTATCCAGGTGTCTGTTAGACAGAGAGCATCTAGCTTTAAATCAGTTATCAAATCATTAATAAAAAGAGTTTTAGATGACAGCGATCTAATGTTCAATAATGCGAGTTTTATCTTTTGATTAGCTTTATTTTTTATTTTTTGAACATCAATTAGATTGTTACCTTTAAATGGATTTGGGAGTTTTTTATATTTAGAGGCTCGGGGAACAGGCACAGTCTCTATGTTCTTATAACTAGGTGATTCTATGTGCTGCAGGTTATTTGAGTTGGATAAACCGTGGAAACTAGCAGACGGTTGGTTAAGCCAATCTGTCTGCTCCCTGACCTGGGCCCCAGTTAGTCAAATGCCAGCACTAAGACTATATGCCAGATTACTAGAGAGGAGAGCTGCTCCAGCCCGAGTGGGATGAAGACCATCTCTCTTCAACAGGTCAGGTCTACCCCAAAAACTTGGCCAATTGTCTACAAAACCTATGTTATTCAGTGGGCACCATTTTGACATCCAGCCATTGAGTGATGAGAGTCTGCTGTGAAACTCGTCACCACGATAAGCGGGCAGGGGACCAGAGCATATTACGGTGTCTGACATCGTCTTTGCAAGATCACACACCTCTTTAATATTACTTTTAGTGATCTCCTCCTTGCCACCTCTGAACCCGTGGTTGTAGACATCAACCCCCATCTCTCGGCTGCTCAGAAAGGGGACCTGCGGCACCTGATCGGTCAGTTCCCAGATGTGTTCTCTTATCTCCCCGGGCAGACTTGCCTTCTCCAGCATGATATTCAAACACCACCAGGGGTCATCGTACGGCAGCGACCCTACCGGGTCCCTGAGGCTCATCGGCAGGCTATAGAACAGGAGATAAAACAAATGCTAAAGTTAGGGGTGATAGAACCACCATCTAGCCCATGGTCCAGCCCAGTCGTGATGGTCCCCAAACCTGATGGCACCCTTCGGTTCTGCAATGACTTTCGTCGGCTTAATGAAGTCTCAGAGTTCGACAGTTACCCCATGCCCCGAGTGGATGAGCTGTTGGATCGCCTGGGGAGGGCCAGGTACATCGCTACCCTCGACTTAACCAAGAGCTATTGGCAAGTACCACTTTCTGAGAATGCCAAACCTAAAACTGTCTTTTCTACCCCCAGCGGTCACTGGCAGTACTGGACCCTTCCCTTTGGCCTACATGGGGCCCCTGTCAAATTTCAGCGAATGATGGATATCATTCTCCGACCCCACCACGCATATGCCGCAGCATACTTGGATCCACTCGGAGGCATGGGAGGATCATCTGGACCGTCTACAGAGGGTGCTGTCTGAACTCCGGAGGGCTGGACTCACCGCCAACCCCCATAAATGCCACCTGGCTCTTTTCGAAGCAAAGTACCTGGGTTTCCAAGTGGGAAGAGGACTCATCCAACCCCAGGAAAAAAAAGGTTGAAGCTGTCCGCACTGCTCCCAGGCCCGAGTCTAAAACCCAGGTACGAGCTTTTTTAGGGTTGGTGGGGTACTATCGCTGCTTCATCCCTAACTTCTCCTCTTTAGCCGCCCCTCTGACAAATCTGACCAGGAAGGGGCAACCAGAGAAGGTAAACTGGACGCCAGCAGCTAAGGAAGCCTTCAGGAACATCAAGACAGCACTGACCTCAGAACCAGTACTCGGACATCCTGATTTTGGTTGTCCCTTCCTGCTGCAGACAGATTCCTCTGACACAGGGCTAGGAGCCGTGCTGTCACAAGTTCAGGAAGGGGAAGAGCATCCAATCTTATACATCAGCAGAAAGCTGATCCCAGTCGAGAGAAAGTACACCGCAGTAGAAAAGGAAGCCCTTGCCATCAAGTGGGCAGTCCTGGAGCTGCGGTACTACCTCCTCGGCCGCCAGTTCACCCTGGTTACCGATCATGCCCCTCTGCAATGGATGGCTAGGGCAAAGGACACAAACGCCAGGGTGACAAGATGGTTCCTCGCGCTCCAGGACTTCCACTTCGTTGTGCGTCATCGGGCCGGGACTGCCAACGCCAACACTGATGGACTTTCTCGGATCTGGGCAGCTTTTGCAGGTCTGTCAGGGGTCACTCCCCACCCACCCTCTAATTGCGAGCATGGGTGACGAGCATCCCAAACTACTATCAGCGTCATCCTGGAGAGGAACGAGGAACACCTGGGCCCCCTCGTTCCCAACTAATTAGCACCAGCTGCAGCTCATCTAGCCCCAGCTATATAAACCACACCAAGAGGACCAGAAAGAGAGAAGCATGAGAAGGAAACAGAGCAATAACACTTACTCTCCTTTTCTTTTCTCCAGACAGCATAGGATGACTGAGCGGCTACCCAAGCACAAATCACGGACACTGAGCACCACCCGGACAAGACCACACCACCCACTGGAGTACCCCCTTGGATCTTGCACTCATTTGCACTTGTAAATAAATCCACTCTCCGGGGTCTAAACTTGATCTTTTTTCTGGTCGTGTGATTCTTCACCCCGTGACAATACATTGTGACATCCTCTCCCCCACACACCCATCTTAAACCCCCTTAGCATTGTTACACCACAGTAGATCTATACCACCCAGCTGATCCTCTCCAGCCGACTTTTACCTACATGCATTCTAAGCATAAGCTTTATTCTGCCATTTCCCCCCATTCCCCCCACCATTAACATACAAGCTCCTTCACTACCATTCCCCTTATTTCTTCATTTATATTTTCCTTCTAACTCAAACCCTTCCATTACTCTCACCACAGCTCTGACTTATTTAGGGGTTGCCCCGAGCTTCAATCGCTGCAACAGTAAAGCTCCAAACAAGCTCATACACACTAATTTCTAATACCACTATCATCACACTCCCCCACATAAATACAGCAGCAAATGCTTGTGGGAGCGCATATGCCTCCATTCCGACCCACTGCACCTCTGCCGGAGCAGAGATGCTCCGCTGAGCTACACTCATCCATTGCACCACTGCAATCGCAGTGACGCTTTAGCTGAGCCCTTATTTACTTTCACCTCTACACATCCCTACTGACAGTATTTTACTTTCCTGCGGTAACTTCCAATACTGACTACCACTGCACCTCTGCAACAGCAGAGATGCTTCGTCGGGCTACACCCACACATAGCACCACTGCAACTGCAGTGGCATTCTAGCTGACCCCCTTTTTTTGCTTCATCTTTACATACCACTACGGACAATATTTAGCACTCATAACGCTCCAGTGCCGACTACCACTGCACCTCTGCAAAAGCAGAGACGATCTGCCGAGCTTTATTCTCCTTCTGCCAGCCCCCCACCGTGCATGTTTATTACAGTAACCAGGGCAACATCAATATTTCTAATAAGATTTTATTCCATATTTGAAATTTTTACTTAAAAACCATATTTAACTTAGAATATATTTTCATGAGAATCATATTTTATGTTTTATATATTTTAGTAATTTCATTGTAATGCGAATTGTTTTGTCATGTAATATTTTTATGCATATCCATCTTGCCATGATATAGCTATAATTGCTGATGTGGCAATAAATAATATATAAATAAATTCTGTACATGAATAATGTTTCTGATTAATTTAAATTTTTTATTTAATCTCGCCAGTATTTCCAGCTGAAAAGTGGTTATAAGGTCTTAAATTATATGGAAAAGTTTTTAAAAAGGTATTAAAGGGTATTGAAAATCCCTCTCTGAACCATGTGTATATACTCTTTTTCAGAATAGGGGCAGACACCACAGAAGCACAAGTCCCTTCACAACAACAAATCCAGACCCTGAGAAGGCGGTCATCCGATGCCTTAAAGACGTACTTTCGTCTTAGCCAAAGGCACCCCAAATAAGCCCCGATGACCCTCACCAGCTGCCAGACAGCAACTACTCAGGGGCGAGGGCATGACCTAGCCACCTTGCCTTTTTCGTTTTCTTCCTTCCAGCCTGAGCAATACTCAGCCTTCTCCCCCTGTCATGCAGCTAACTGGAGTTCCTCCAAGCCCCTTGTCACCCCCCATATATATATATATATATATATATATATATATATATATATATATATATATATGGACCCAGGTTTATAGATATATATTTATATAGAGCGCTGTCACTCCCTGCTTTATCTCCAGTAGGAGTGTTCCTTGAGCATTGACTCCCACGGAGTCGTCGTCAAACTCGCCACTCACCCTCCAGCAAGTATCTCCACTGCCCAAATCCCACTTTATGATTCTTGCTGGAGATGGCATATAAGAACTGCTACCCTAGCCCCTGCAGAAAAGTAAACCCCTATTCCGGACTCACAGAAGTCTTCTAATTGCTTCTATTTTCACGGATTATCAGAGCACGTAAAGGATGAAATCTACGCGATGGATCTGCCTAAGACGCTAGATGGCCTCATTGATCTAGCAACCAGAGTGGACGCCCGGTTACGTCACAGAGCACCCAACGCACACACACAGCACGGAAAGCTTCACACCAGAGACATGGCCACACCCGACTTTCTCCTCTTCTCATCTTGAAACCAACTCACCTGTTCTGGAGCTTTAGACAAGATTTAGACTTTCCCCGGAAGAAAGACGTCGACGTCGATCAGAGTGATTATGCATTTATTGTGGAGGAGCGGGACATTTTGTGGCTTCCTGTCAACTTAGAAATAAAAATCCACCCAGGGCTAAGAGTTTATTGGCAGGAGAGATCAGACATAACGAGTCCTCGTTCACCACTACTACCCTTCCAGTAAAACTGTGTTTTGATTCTGTCACTCACGATTGCGAAGCTCTTCTTGATTCAGGAGCTGAAGGAAATTTCATTAACTCAAAACCTACTTACAAATTAAAGCTTCCTGTGACCCCTCTGTCTTCACCCATTCCTGTGCACGCTCTTAGTGGGCTCTCGCTTCCTTCTATTACTCATTCCACTGGTCCTGTAAAACTTATAACGTCTGGTAATCATGTTGAAAAATTTTCTTTTTTCCTAACAGAGACTGTCGCCACTCTGGTGGTACTGGGTCATCCCTGGCTGGTATTACACAAGCCCCATATCAATTGGGGTCAGAATTCTGTGTTTTCCTGGAGCGAGAGCTGTCACGAGTCCTGTCTTTTGTCTGCTTGTTCTGCTGTGTCTCATTCTGTGTTACAAGAGGAACATATGGATCTGTCTAATGTGAGTACCATGACCTGAAGAGAGTGTTCAGTAAGTCCCGGGCTGCTTCTCTACCTCCTCACCATCCCTATGACTGTGCCATAGATTTATTGCCAGGTACGTCTCCGCCTAAAGGCAAATTATACTATACTAGTCCATGGAGAAATATATTTCTGATTCTCTAGCAGCCAAGATCATCCGCCCCTCCTCTTCACCGGCGGGAGCGGGATTTTTTTTGTGAAAAAGAAGGACGGTTCCCTTCGCCCATGCATCGACTAGTTATAGGATAGAATAGTTATCCTTTGCCGTTGATGTCTTCAGCCTTCGAGTGTCTGCAGGGGGCGACCTGTTTCACAAAATTAGATCTCCGCAATGGATATCATTTGGTTCGCATGAGAGCGGGGGATGAATGGAAAACTGCATTTAACACCCCTAGAGGGCATTTTGAGTACTGCGTTCTTCCCTTCGGCCTGTCCAACGCTCCCGCAGTTTTCCAAGCACTCGTCAATGATGTGTTGAGAGATATGATAGATCAGTTCATTTATGTCTACCTGGATGACATACTGATATTTTCCCACTCTCTCCAGGAACATGTTCAGCACGTCAGACGAGTGCTTCAGAGGTTGTTAGAGAATGGGCTTTATGTCAAGGCGGAGAAATGCGTTTTTCATGCACAGTCTGTTCCTTTTTTAGGGCATATCGTGTCAGTCGAGGGGATGCGCATGGATCCAGAGAAAGTTCAGGCTGTGGTAGATTGGCCAACCCCAGATTCCCGCAAGGCCCTGCAGAGGTTTCTGGGATTTGCCAATTTCTATAGCCGATTTATTCGCAATTTCAGCCAGCTCGCCGCACCTCTGACCGCTTTGACCTCCTCCAAAACACCGTTCAGGTGGTCCAGCGCAGCTGAGGCTGCGTTTTCCAAACTGAAAAGCTGCTTTGTTTCAGCTCCCATCCTTGTAGCCCCTGATCCCTCCCGGCAGTTTATGGTGGAGGTCGACGCGTCAGAGGTGGGGGTCAGAGCAATCCTGTCCCAGCGCTCTGCCTCGGATGGCAAGGTCCACCCATGCGCGTATTTTTCTCACCGTTTGTCCACTGCGGAAAGAAATTCCGACATTGGTAATTGGGAGTTGTTAGCAGTCAAGCTCGCTTTGGAGGTGTGGCGCCATTGGTTAGAAGGGTTGGGGGTCCCTTTTATAGTCTGGACCGATCACAAGAATCTTGAGTACATCAAATCCGCCAAAAGATTAAACTCTAGGCAGGCTCGGTGGGCACTAAGGAATTTTGTCGACTTTTGGGGGCCACTGTTAGTCTTTCGTCTGGTTTTCATCCCCAGAGTAACGGCCAAACTGAGAGGGCAAATCAGGATCTTGAACATACATTGCGATGTTTGGTCTCTCAGAATCCCGCCTCCTGGAGCGAACAACTCCCATGGGTTGAGTATGCGCATAATTCATTACCAGTGTCCGCTACGGGCCTTTCCCCTTTTCAGTGTAGTCTAGGTTACCAACCACCACTTTTTCCCAGTCTGGAATCTGAAGTTGCGGTCCCCTCCGCTCACGCCTTTGTCCAGAGGTGCCAACGCACATGGAGCAGGGCCAGACAGACCTTCCTCCAGGTGGGTGCGCGCACCAAGGCTAAAGCTGATCGCCACCGGTCGAAGCCTCCCGTTTACGTTGTCAGTCAAAAAGTGTGGCTTTCTTCCAAGGATATTCCGCTCCGTTCCGTTTGTAATAAACTGGCTCCCAAATTCATTGGCCCGTTCATTGTCACCAAAATCATTAGTCCGTTGGCAATCCGCCTTAAATTACCTCCAGCGTACAGGAGAATTCATCCCGTGTTTCATGTGTCCAAAGTGAAGCCCGTTTTTCATACGGCAATTAACCCGCATACCCTGTCTGGTGCTTACCTCATCAGCTGGGCGATCACGTGGAGGGAGTCGCTCAGCTGGCTCATTAGCATCAGCAGCTGGGGCTTGTTATCTCGGCTACTTATACCCAGTGTCTTTGTCATGTCTTTGTCGGTTTGTTGTTCCAACTTGTGTTCTGTGTATCCAGGCTCCGTTCGTGTACATGCTGGTGGTGAGTCGATGTAACCCGCAATCCTTGTGGAAAGTTCTCTGTGGCTATTGTCTGATTCCTGAACTGTTCTCCTTGTGATCATCTATGAGCTTCATCTGTGACTGTTACTGCCTGCTCTGCTGTCTGAACTTTCCAGCAGTTGTTAACTGCATCGTCTCCTTGAGAACTGCCTCTGGCTTATTACATCATCTTCTCCAGAAGTGTCACTGGCTTATTGCATCGTCTCCTGAGAAGTATCACTGGCTTTATCCATCGCCTCATTCACGAACTCTGAACTATTGAGCTGTTGGATTGCATTCAAACATTAAAATCCTTTAATTTTACTCTCGCATTTGGGTCTTCTCTTGTGTATCATAACACAAACAGACAGTTGATTGGCCTTCCACAAAGGTCAGGTTCCTGGGTTTGGGCTTTTCTTATGATACTCTCCAGATCCCACCTGATGGGAGCTATTATTTTAGAACTGTAAATAATTGCTGTTTTGCCATCTTCTTGTGGGGAGTTTACATATACTCTGTACAGTGCTTCAGGTTTTTGGATCCAGGGCGGTAGGAAAAAGTTAAATGAAATCAGTTGAAAAATAAAGACCAATGTGCCTGGCAGGGATTGAGCCACTTAGGCTGCTGAAACTACTTTAGGTTTGTGTGTTCTGTAAGCACTTGGAATGAGTGTTTGGCACCCTCAAGGCATTTTCTTTATTCCTCAAGAACTAGCTTCACTGCTAGTAATTCTCTATAGTGTCTATTGGTAGGAGTAAGGTGGTGGGAGAGGAATGCACATGGATGCAGCCTATTTTGTTCAGCATGTCTCGGAGGTCATCATTAACTTGGGCTTGAAAGTTTGCAGGGGCGATGGTGACACCAAAAGGCATAACTAAGTATTCATAATGCCCTGTGGCCATGTTAAAAGTGGTCTTCAACTCATCTCCATGTCTGATGCTCACAAGATGGCAGGCATTGTGCAAGTCAAGCTTGGTGAAGACGGAGGCTTCTTGAAGAATTTCAAAGGCAGTGACCATTAGTGGCAAGGGATAGCAATTCATTTATTCATTAATTTTCGCGTAATCCTTTTATTCATCAGGGGCTGCCACAGCAGGGTAAACCACCAATTAATCTAGCATATGTTTTACACAGCGAATGCCCTTCCAGCTGCAATGCAGTACTGGGAATAACCCTTACATTCTCACATGCACACTATGGTCAATTTAGCTCGTTTGGTAGATGGTTGGATGATTCCTGCTGTGAGAGATTCATCAATATATTTGTCCAAGGCAGTTAGTTTGGAGAGGAACAGTGAACAAAGTCAGCTCAATGGCACAGTCATACTCTTCTTGCTGCAGACAGCTTTAAGGTGGTGGTTTTGAGCCAGGACGTGATACAAATTAAGGGGTTCTTGGGACTTGAGAGTGAGGGCTATGGATTTCTGACTCAAGCAAGTGGTTTGACTGGTGGGACCCCAACCTACTGCACCAGTGGACCAATCAAAATGTGGATTATGCTGGAGAAGCCTGGGGTGACCAAGGATAACAGGGAACTCAAAGACAAAGGTGGGATGTGAGATGGGTTACTTTTCTGGAGCTAATGGTCTGCCATTCAGTGCTGTAACGGTCAGTAGTTCAGGAAGAAGATTATTAGGAATCTTGAGACTCTTGGCTAGGCTGTGATCCAGTAAGTTTCCAGTGGCACCAGTATCGACAAAGGCCTGAAGTTGGCATTTTTGAGGGCCATGAGGGCCTTGTTATTCCAACCACTACTCGCTGCAACTGTTCGGAAATGTATGGCATATTCAGCCACACTGCCATTATCTTGTCGAAAAGTGAGAAGGCTTGCCGGCCACTGAGGGGGTGGTCAAAGAACCACTTAGACTCCTTTTCAAATGCTAAATAACTTGACTAGAGTTGCCTTAGCCTACCATATTGCTGTTGCCCAGGAGAGGGCCTTACCAAATAAAAGGGGTGATTATGTATGCAATCTTGGCCCGATCTGAGATAGAAGATGGCTGCAATTCCAATGTGAGAAAGTATTGGGTTATGAATCCATCACATGCACTAGGATCACCTAAGAAGTGTTGTGGTGGAGGCAGGTGAGGTTCCGTCAAGGGGAGATCACTCAAGATTCTACCAGGGGTAGCAAGGCTGCAGTAGAAGCATGGTAGCATGGTAATCAACCTGTTAAAGGCTAATAGGCAACCTGACGGACATACTACATAAGATCAGAGAGTACCTGTGAATGCTAAGCCATCAAAGTTTCTTGCTGCGCTAGGGCATTCTCATGTCTCTGGGCATGAGTCATGCTGAGCTACTGTGGTAAGAAGATCTTGAGAACTTGGTGTCTCTGCATTTAATTCATCTTTATTTGTATAGCGCCTTTACAATATAGATTGTGTCAAAGCAGCTTCACATGCATTATAAAAAATTTAAACTGTGTCAGTCCAGTTTTCAGTGTTGAAGTTTTTTGAAGGTGGCATTTTAGTTCAGTTCAGTGTGGTTTAATATTCACTGCTGAGAGTCCAAACACTGAAGAGTATTCCATTGTTGTGCAGCCCTACAAGTCCTGAACCATGAAAGCCAGTGGCGACAGCGGCAAGGAAAAAACTTCACCAATTGGCGAAAGTGAAGAATTAAAAAAAGTGAAGAATTAAAAAAGTGAAGAATTAAAAAAAAATTTGAAATGAGAGAAACCAGGCTCGGTTGAGCACGACCATTTCTCCTATGGCCAGACGTCTTGTGCAGAGCTGCAGTCTAGGTACCGGAGGCTGGAGAACACTGGATGTTCATCGTGGAGAAGCCGCAGGTGGGGGGGTCACCGGCTGGTGAACATGCAATGACTTGTCTGTCAATGAGGTCTTACAGGGATCGGTCTCATGCTCTCCACTCCTCCATGACCACCACAGCAGCTGCTCAGGATACGTCGTGGATCCAGGATTATGGAAACCTCGGGAATAATAAAAAACAGACCAACATAAGCGCTGCATCCAGACCCATCTCCTTTATTGTAGTTTTAAACTGACAGAGTGTGTCTGTGAACTGTGCTAGCAAGGCTGTTCCAGAGTTCAGATGCCAGATATGAGAAAGATCTACCACCTACAGTAATTTTGGAGCAGGAGCTCCCTCAAATACTGGGGAGCTAAGCCATTCAGGGCTTTGCAGGTAGAGAGTAAAATTTGAAAATTTATCCGATATTTAATAGGGAGCCAATGCAATGATGAAAGAACTGGAGTAATATGATCATATTTCTTTGTTCTAGAAAGCAATCTAGCAGCTGTATTTTGAATGAGCTTTTCTGCATGAGACATTGATGACATGTGTCGAAGTTTGGCAACATTTTTAAGATAAAAAATGCAGTTTTACAGATGCTTGAAATCTGGCCTTCAAATGACAGACTGCTGTCAAAAATCACCCCCAATTTTTCGACCGAAGAGGACTGAACTAAGAATCCATCAAGGGTTAGACAGTGTTCTAGGTTTTAGCGTGTGAGGTTTTTTTGACCAATAAGCAAAACCTCAGTTTTATCTGAATTTAGTAATAAGAAGTTACTAGTCATCCAATTTTTAATGTCAGCTGTACAATCTGTTAATTTAGTAAATTCATACAAATTGTCAGGTTGAGAGGAGATATAAAGTTGTGTATTAGCATAACAGTGGAAGCTAACTCTATGTTTTTTAAGGATATCACCTAGCAGTAGGATATATAGTGTGAAAAGTAAGGGATCAAGAACTGAGCCTTGTGGTACCCCACAGTGTACTTTTGATCTGTATGATGTCTCTTCATTAACTGATACAAATTGATAACGTTCAGATAGATAAGACCTGAACCAGGCCGATGCAGTTCCTGTAATACCAACATAATTTTCAAGCCTATCAAGGAGAATATTATGATCGATTGTATCAAATGCAGCACTGAGGTCCAATAGCACTAAGAGAGAAATGCAACCACAGTCGGACGGCATAAGGAAGTCATTTGTAACTCTTAGGAGTGCGGTTTCTGTTCTATGAAATGCTCTAAATCCAGACTTAAATTTTTCATAAATACTGTTTCTTTGTAGGAAGGAACATAGTTGAGCAGATACATTTTTTTCTAGTGTCTTTGATAGAAAAGGCAAGTTTGAAATCGGTCTATAATTTACTAGTTCTTTGGAATCAAGCTGTGTTTTTTTAAATAAGAGGGATGAATAATAAGTAGGGATGAATTCTAAATGTTAAGAACAGGTTCAGAAACTTCTGAGAACAATTGGTTTAATAATTTGGTCGGTAAAGGATCTAGCATAGATGTTGTTGATTTGGACAATTTAATCAGTTTAGATAATTCTTCCTCAACTACTGTTGAAAAGTTTATACATTAACGCTCTACAGTGCTCTAATTGGTACGATGCTGTAGGAGGGAGATTGATGGTGCTCATTTTATCTCTGATATCATCAATCTTGCATGTGAAAAAGTTCATAAAGTCATTACTGCTATGTTGAGAAATGCATGTTGATGCTTTATTTATTGCTAGATTGGCTACAGTGTTAAACAGGACCCTAGGGTTGTGTATATTTTCTTCTATTAAAGAAGAAAAAAAAAAAAAGCAGATATGGTAGACGTTAAAGCTTTTCTAAAGTTAAGCGAACTTTCTTTCCAGGCCAGACAAAAAACCTCTAGTTTTGATTTCTGCTCATCTCTGTTCCTTTTTCTGGGCTGCTTTCTTTAAGGCACATGTGTGCTCATTATGCCATGGCGTCATATTTTTTTTCCTAATCTTTTTGAAGTGTAACGGAGTAACTCTAATGTGCTAGAAAGGACAGAATCAATAGTTTCAGTTGCAGTTTCAAGCTCTTCTAAGCTGCCTGGAATGTTATGGAAATTTGAAAGATCAGGTAAGTCTTCATGATGGTGGCTTGGTTATTCTTTTTGGAGCCAGGATTATAACCCAGGTCTCCAGTGACAAAGTCTTAATATTCCACCACTGAGCCACAGGAGATTAATGAACCCAACAGTGAGACACTACTTGTTTCTTTAGGGTTTATTACAAAAATACATTTCCAAACTTTGTCAAAAGGTGGATTAGAAAAACAGTAAATATCCAATTTTCAAAAATGACAACAGGAAAAAATCTCAGAAAACCTTAAGGAAAATATCCCAAACGAAAAACAATCACTAGATGATCAACATCAAAAACTTCAGAAAATAATTCTTATTATAATGTAAGGCAAACTTACGGCACCCACTTGTTAGGATTAACAATAACCAAGCAAAGAAGCAAAGAAAACAGGTCAACTTAAATACACACAGCTAAACAAGACACATGTGAACTCAATTGCGTTAATTACTGAGAACATAGTGAACTCAGTGAGGACCTCTAATGGCAAACCAAAATCATTACATGGCAACAACATAATCATTACTTCATGTTATTTTATTTGGCTTAGTCCCTTATTTATCATGGGTTGCCACAGCGGATGCCCTTCCAGCCACAACCCATTCATTCATTTTTCTTTTCAACTTAGTCCCTTTATTAATCTGTGGTAGCCACAGCGGACAACCTATCCAGCATATGTTTTTACATAGCGGATGCCCTTCCAGCTGCAACCCATCTCTGGGAAACATCCATACACACTCATACACTATGAACAATTTAGCCTACCCATTTCACATATACCACGTCTTTGGACTTGTGGGGGAAACAGGAGCACCCAGAGGAAACCCACGTGACCACAAGGAGAACATGGAAACTCCACACAGAAATGCCAACTGGCCCAGCTGAGGTTTGAACCAGCGACCTTCTTGCTGTTAGGTGAACTACCATTACACCACCGTGATGTCCTCAGCCACAACCCAGTCTTGGAAAACACCCATACACTTTTACATTCACACATGCACTCATTTGGCCAATTTAGTCCATCCAATTCACTTATAGCCCATGTCTTTGGACTGTGGGGGAAATCTGAGCTCCCAAAGGAAACTGAACGCGAACAATGGGAGGACATGCAAAATTCACACAGAAATATCAACTGGTCCAGCTGGGCCCCTCAACATTTCTTCCTTCTCCTTAAATACCTGATGAGAGCAATGACTAGTTATTCTATTAATCAGTGATTTAAAGATTTACTCATCTTTTAGGATTAAACCATAGGTTATTAAAGACAACAAAACCATGTTAGCAGTCACACCTGAGAATTGATCAATACCAATGGGGAAGAAAAGTTCAGGAAAGAGGGCAAGAATGTGTCTATCCTGGGCCTTTTCCTTCAGATTAGTTTTTGTTTTATTACAGGGCACATTTAAGTCAGAGTAAATCCATCCATACATGTACATCTCATGATCTCCTGGAGACGTTCAAAACTGTTTCTGAGAGATCAATCTTGAATGTCAAAGTCTTTGAATACCTGCAGCAAGCATTGCTGGTTGCAGGAGGGAGAAGGTAACCTGAAATCATAACACTGAAGGCAAGTTTAACATTTATGAAGGATATGTATCATTATTATGCATAGTTCCTTTAGATGTGTGCATGCTGTGCTGATCTGGTCCAGTGGCTCCACAACATTCTTGCTTCCACTTGTATTGTAAAGTTGTTTAGTTTGCTGTCGTCAGTTGACTCTGGGAAGCATTTGTGTCCAGCTGATCCTTCCCAGGATGTATATCTGCTCCACTGGAAAGTTCTCTGTCATCTTTAGACAGTGTAGCTCATTAGGCAAATCATATTTCTGTAGATTAAGGGATTCATCTCGCTGACAATTGTAGTGTTAATTTGAATTTATCACAATTATTAACATTAATATTTGGGTATTAATATTAATATTGATATTTTAGCCTCACATAGGGCACCAAATAATGTGGTGACAATTTATTTGGTTTGACTCAAATATTAAATTTCATATTGACATTGAGACTTTGGTCACTCCTTTTTTAAGGTGTGTAGGGATGAAAATTATTATATGCCTTTGTTTATATGGCAGAACATGTGTTTTTGAAATCAGGAACTGCTTAGTGGACTGTGGGGGTTTGATTTATTAGTCACGTGTTGATTGGTCAGTTTGAATGTCTCAGTAATTAGGCTTTGGTCACATGGTCAAGAAAGTTACAAATAGGTGGGTAAACACAGCTCTGGTCTCTTTCTTCTCCGGCTCGGGCCTTCTCTGGTGTCCTGCTCTCTCTCTATGTCCCTCCCCCCTCTCTCTCCCTCTCTCTCTCTTAGGTAACTTTAATTTACATTTAAGCTGGGTACAATCATTATCATATGTTTTTATCATTTCATGTTTTATTGTTTCATACAGTTATTTGTAATAATTCAGTGGTAACCGTAGAGAATTATTGTCATTAAATCATCTCATTTTCAAGTATTTGTCAATTACTTTTGATTTAACATCAACATTTAATGGCTCCATATTGCAATACAATATAATCACATAATAGCAACGCTCTCCCACATTTAAAGCTATTAATACAGCCCTTATTTCCATTTTTGGTATAAGATTGCAGAAGGATGGTTTGACTAGAATGTACAGTTTTTTACCATCATACTGATAACTTTTTAGTCATTCGGCAGAATTACAGTTCAGAACAGCTGTAGTTAAAAAAAACAGCCTTACAGGTGTATCTAAATAACAGACAAATAACCCCTTTTAAACTGGGCTCCAGTGACAGCTTCCACTGTCACAATAATTAACAATCAAATATTGTTAATTGAATTACACAAATGGGCGCCACGGTGGCGTAGTGAGTAGCACGTTCACCTCACAGCAAGAAGGTTACTGGTTCGAGACCCGGCTGGGTCAGTTGGCATTTCTGTGTGGAGTTTGCATGTTCTCCCCATGGTTGTGTGGGTTTCCCCCACAAGTCCAAAGACATGTGGTATAAGTGAATTGGGTAGGCTTAATTGTCCGTAGTGTATGAGTGTGAATGTGTGTGTGTGTATGAATGTTTCCCAGAGATGGGTTGCGGCTGGAAGGGCATCTGCTGCATAAATAATATGCTGGATAAGTTGGCGGTTGATTCCGCTGTGGCGACCCCGGATTAATAAAGGGACTGAGCCAACAAGAAAATGAATGAATTACACAAATGTCTTAATGCAAAAGTCTTTTTTTATCTAGCCAAATATGAAGCTTCAAGAGTTCACACTTAGCTGATGATTGATTATAAAGCGTATTTGGCATGCTGTCCCGGGAGAGTCCTGAGCTCAGAATATCCTTGAGCCCGGGGCTCCCTCTCATTTAAAGGGCGAGAGGAGAGTTTGAGGTCAGGTGAACGTGCTGAGATATATCTTACTAGAGTTGCTTTAAGATGCCATTTAACCCTCTAATGCTGAATTCACACCAGGCGCTCTTCGCGCGTAAATAGACGCGTGAACATTTGAGTTTACTCACTTTTTTCGCGAGTACAAATCCGCTTCATTCGCGCGTCAAATTGACTTGAGAAAAGACGCGGATCGATTCGCGTGATGGGCAGGGCTTCTGTCTATGGGTGACTGTGGGCTCTGTGAGCTCATAAACTCCTCCAGAAACTGAACCTGGATGATGGAAGCTTTCAGCGGTGCTTCTGACTGAACCAAGCCCAGTATGATGAACTGTTGTCGGTGTCAGCAGAAGGATTTCCCCCAGGACACCAACAACAGGCGCTACGTCATAATCACACCCCTACAAGAGCAAGCTCCTGATTGGTTAACGCGGCGCGAAAGTCCGCTGAAGTTCAGATTTTCAAACTGGAGCGATTCGCGTGAATTGCACGTTAAGCGCGTCAAACGCGCAAAACGCTCAATTCGTGCGGTGCCATTCGCGCGTATCGCGGCATTCGCGCATTTTGCGTCATTCGCGCGTATCGCGCTGCAGGATGCCTATTCGCGCCTTTGCATTGACTTAACATGTAAATCACTCGCGCTTGACGCGTCTTCCGCGTCTGGTTTGAATGCACCATAAGACCGGCTCCGGACCCGCGCTCCGGTTTGCGTGCCTCTCTTTAAAAGCCAATAAAAACCGAAAGCATATGGGTAGAGCAATTTTTTTTTTCATATGAAATCAGAGACGTTATACTTTCAGATCAAGCCCAAAACAGTCTCCTGTTGCAATGTTTTAATTCTTTAATGATTTTACACAAATAGCCTAAAATTTTTACAACAACAACAAAAAAAAAACACTTTAATGCATTGCACGCCTTCGCAAATGTGTTTTATAAAGGTTGTTATTGGTTGCTATGTATGTGCCGTAATTACCTCGTGTGCACTGTGAACCTATCAGGTTTGTCTCACGTGGTGATGTCACTCAGCGCGCTGTTTGATACACGTAATATGCACGTGCTATTCTATGTATGTGTATGCGCTCTGCTCGTCGCAGTTTCTCTTTGTCCGTGACGGAACATCATAATTTCTTTCACACACACATGCACACAACACACACATCCACATTTACACATACTGTACAGGCACAATATCAGACACACACACACACACCGGCATGGAGTCGTGACCGCACAACAAACAAAAAAATAGTCTGATGTTTTGGAGTTATTACTAGTCAAACTACAAGGAATTCTCCGATTCATCATCTGCTCCAGATTCTATTGCCAGTAAAGACGAAGCTGGTTTTTGTGAAGGATTAGATCCATTCCAAGACATGCTAGTATATTCTTTATAAATGCTTTGCTTTTGAGTATTATATGCTCATAAACAATGCTTTGCTTTGAGTATGAATATAAACATAACACAGAATAATCCCAATAGTATGACGTGTTATTTACTCTTATCGTTTTGCTTTTATGCCTAAAACATCAAACTTTTATACCTTTAAACTTTTGCTATTGTAGGACTTCTCAGGGTCCTTAGCGTGCTCAAAATGGGATGGAG
>CAIGQQ010034690.1:1197515-1227965 GCA_903798035.1 Danio albolineatus
AATTCTTATTTAAACTCTCATATTTCCTGACAATCACTGACTTAATAACATATAATCTAGTAGTTGAATCAAACTCTCTTTAGGTATGAGCATTCAAATTATAATAAATTGGAGTCAGATTAAATTCGGAGTTGGAAACGAATTAAAATACGTTCTCACAAGTAAAAATATTTCTTTTCACATGTGCTAAAAGGCTTACATGCATTTAACTTCACCCATACTGTTAGCTTCGTCGTTGGGCTAATAGATGGATCCTTACAAATGGTGACACCCCGAAGTGATCTCCCATAAAGTTTCAGGCGAGTGATGTCTTTCAGCGCAATTTGCAAAAGGAATACTCCGAAAAAACAGGTCCGAGTTCTCTTCTTCTTCCAACTGCTGAGGTAAGTAAATTGTTTTGCCTTTTATAAATGTTGAGGGAAAGGTAAATGCATCCCATATAGTATATGAGTCGGTATACTCAAAAATTATAGACCAGAGACCGTAAAAATCTGGTTGGGCTTTAGATTAGGCAAAACCCCATTGTTTCGTCAGGGACATAATAGCAGCAGAGTGGGAGAAGAATGAAAAACTTTAAACCAAAAATTTGGATCTCTTTTAGAGATTAAAGTTTAAGATGGAACAACATCATCCAAATTTTATTCTGGAACTTAACAGAGAGCGGCAAATGAAAATCTAAATTCTGAATATAACTGCTTCCACTAAGGATTGCTTATTGCATATGTTGTAATAATTTTGCAACATTGCAAACAAGCAGCGTTTATATTTCAAGAATTTTTAAATTGGTAATCAGATTAATTGGAAATTCTTGTTGTAATCTTTGTATTGGACATGTAAAGTGGAGTTGGGCAAATACAGTACAATAAAACTAATTCCAAGCATAAAACTTCGACTTGGTGTTTTCTCTAGAATTTAAATGGTTAAAGAAGCATTTGAATACATTAGAGATATTTGAATCCAAAATCTGAATCACTGGTGATAAAAACACTGAAAATAGTTTTTAAAATGCTGTTTAAGACTCAGCATAAATAGTTAAATTATTACACACTTATGAGTAGGGCCACACGGAATCTGCGCGCGCAGAATTCCACAGATTTCCAGCCCATCATTAATTCTGTTTATTTACGTGTGTAAATACATATTTATTCAGTTTTCAAATTAGTTTCAGTAATAATATTGACTAATATAAAAATATTCATATGATTTATTTACAATACAGTTTGTAAAGTACTGTTTTCTGTCTTTTAGTAGAGCTTTTATATGAGAGACCTGTTTTGTTTATCAAATAAAATGGATCTAATTGAATTCACATTGTAAACATTCAATAAAAGGTAAAAATTTATTACTTTTTATTTCATATATTAAGGTTTTAGTTATGATACTCCCAAAATCATTCCGCATACATCCGCAGATTTTTGACAAAATACTCCGCAGAAATAGCAAAAAATGTCCGTAGATTCCGTCTGGCCCTACTTATGAGTTTCAAAACAGTAAGGCAGATAAGGACGTGGTCAGTGTTGGGAGTTTTACTTCAAAGACAGAAGGAACCATTTTTTAATTGCATCACTACAGTTGTAGTTAATTCATGTTTCTAATGGCTTTGCGTGAAAAGTAACTCAGTTACTTATTAAGTTAATTACTTGACTAAAGACTACAAACCCACATAAATTACATGGGCAATAGAAAGTCAACATCTGGAACTTTTAGTGTTGTTTTGAGAAAAGACAAAATGTTTCAAATGAATAACCCTATATTTTCATGAATCCACATTTCATTGTTTCAGATAAGATAATACAGGTATCACCCTACTTATCTGAATTGATTTATATAGAATCGTTGAATTTATATATATCACTTAAGGAAAGTATATAAGTCACTGTAATTAAACTACCTGAAAATGAGAAGTAATCCCTTACTTTACTATTTGCGAAAAGGTCATTTTAATTGCAGCGACTATTTAATTTGTAAACTAATTAAACCCAACACTGAACTTAAGATTATGATCAAATAATGTGTGTTTTATGCATTTGTACTGTTGTGCCCAATCTTTAAACTCACATGTTTAAACAAAATTACAAAAAAGAATGTACACTGAGCTCAAAATAAGAAAAAGTGTGACGAATTTACAAAATTCTTTAAACTGAGCAAGTGAGACCAGTAATGAAATGCTAACAAATCTTTTCAACCAAACTCAGAATACACAAATGCTAATGCCATAGAAACTTCAAACCAAACCCCCCTCCCTTCCACCAGAAACACAGGAATGTGAAATTTTTATCTCAATAGAGAAGTGTTATCATTACAAAGACTTTAAAAATGGAAGGCATCTTACCAAACTCAGTAATGACCCCTTAGGTAAAATAACACACGGGGCCAAAGGAGGGAAATCAAATCTGTAAGATTGATAAAACTATGCCTGAATTTGAGAGAAAGAGACACTAGACTGGAAAGCGCCACGCGCGGCCGAGGAGAACAATGGCCCAAAATTTCACTCACAAATCCTCACACCTTGCCCTTCCTGAACGTTACAATGGTCTCTGTCTTAAACAATGCATATTTAAATGCTAAGGTTCGGATTCTGTGTCATTTAAAGGATCTCTGTGCGTCTGATGAAAAGGTCTCTCACCCCTTCCTATAGAATTGAGTAAAGACAATACCTGGTCACTCACACCAAATATCTCTTGAATGCAAATAACCTTTCCACCGACACCAAGCTATTTAATTATTATGTTGATTGGATTTCATTCGATTGTTTCTTAACCTGGTAGAAAATAAATTGTTTTATTTGAACGTATTCTTGTAACTCTGAAATTATTTACTCAGATAAGTTAAGAATGTGCTAGACTCCATGATAGACTAACCATAACGTGTTAGGTGGAGATCCCAGAAATTCCAACTTGTTGTTTGACTTTAATTATGTTATTCGTCGCAAGTCACTATGGTGGGTCAGAGTAATTTCACTAAGATTAATTATTAAATCTTGAATGGTACTGACTAGTCAGAGTAAATTTCACTAAGACGACATGTAATAGAGTAAGAATAATTTCATTGAAGAATAACTATAAAGTTTTCTTTAAAAGGTACTAACGAACTATTAAGTCTTGGATGGTACTGATTACTACCTCTGGTTAAATATCTTAATCATAATTAAGTTGTACATGATTGTCTTAATCATGGAAAATTAGGGCCGTAGGCTACTGATTTAACCCCTGATTATCGTTTGAGTTTTAACTAAGTGTACGTAGATGATTGTGGGAATAACCGCTAATTATTAATCAGGCTAGTGAATTTATGATGCATTACTGCCGGCGTAAAGTAGCATAGATTCACAACAAATGAGTAAATAAGAGTAAAAGTACTAATGGAGCTAGATTAATTTCATTAAAGAATGGCTATAAGTTCTTATATGGTACTGATGAATTATTGTGTTCGTTAGATTAATTTCATCAAAGAACAGCTACAAAACCTTCTTTAACCTGGTACTAGCTAACTAACCGCTGATTAATATTTCAATCATAACTAAGTTGTACGTGATTATCTTAATCATGGAAAACTGGAGCTATAGAATATTGGTCTAACCCCTGGTTAATGTTTCAGCATTAATTAAGTTGTACGTGATTATTTTAATCATGGAAAACCAGAACTATAGATTACCTAGTTTAACCCCTGGTTATTGTTTGAGAATTAATTAAGTTGTACATGGGAAAATTCGGTAAGAGTTACAAGATTATTCAAATAGATATAAAAATATCCCACAAACTGCTAAATTAATAAAGTAATATTAAACTATAAAATGGAGTCAGATAAAACGAGAATAAACGTGTTAACATTCTAAACCATCTTTTACTAAAACTGGAGTTAGATATGAGTTAAACTTGAAGTGAATCAACATAGTGCACTGAAAAAGACAGAACTGGCAGCAAACCTTCATCCACCAATAGATACAGCCGTTGAACTAACTGACTGAACCTTACATACTCCTGGTAAACATCAACCCAATAGTAACAACTTTATTAGTTAAACAGGCAGGGTTAGAGGCTGATTGCATTTTCATATTCGTATTTATGTTAGACACTTTTTCATTTCCATAAAAACATATAATAGTTGTTTGTGTTACTAAAAAGTACACCTAGGCTAATTTAGTTCCTCAAAGCACATGATTGTCTTACTGTGAGTGAAAAACACTTAAGTTTGTGGCTGTAGAGGCTCTATGCATTCTAGGCCTGATATTGTGTGAAAAAATGGAATTACCTGTATGCTAAAATTAATTAATTAATTTTAAGGTACATATGTTTATGATAAATGAGTTTGTCTCCTAAAAGTGAGAAACTGTGCTATTCGCAATATAGCGGCAGTTTAAACCACAAACAGGAGTACAACATTAGCCGTGAGGCTACAGTGTATTTCATAATTACATTAACAAAGAAAATGTTTCCTTACAGGAGTCCATCAGTCTGAACTTTGAATAATTCCTTTGAAGTTATTACTACTGTAAGTGACAAGGGGATGTACATATTTGTACTTTTCCTTGGAACTCCGTGGCAAAAGTAATTTTAACCCAAATTATCCCTCTCTGGGAACGTCACCTATTAAATTTAATCAGGAGATTAATTTAATTGGGCATGTAATCAAAGTTGTGTAAAACATTAACACCGGCAGAAAGTTCTTTATAACCTATAGAGATGTAGATGGTGAGAAATTTGATCAGCATTTCTAAATCTTCATTGCTAAATAAGAAGTACAGCCATCCAAATTGATGAATTGATGCTTCCAGCACAGATCTGACCAGTGAGAACAAAACATATCTCAGTAAATCTGAGTTTTATAAAACTCACATCATGGCAGACTGAAACTACAAATGCAAAAGAAATTTAAAAGGATGTGCTCAAATTTGACCATCAATGCTCAGTTTATCTGAACCTTTTGCTTGGCAAAAACATGATCATGCTAATGATATGTCTTTGTTAACAAACACAAATTAAATTCTTACTGCATCTAATTTGATGCCAATTGTAAAATCTGTCTGGTTAAGACCATAACGGGGAAATTAAAGTAGTACTATCTACTAAAATATAATTTGTGTAAAGGCTCAGATAACACTGTGTTTTTTCTCTCTGCCACTTTCAGGCACAGTCTCTATAAAGGTGCCTGAGTCTGTCTGTATACAGACAGGACACACAGCTCGACATGAGATGGGTAATAAAGATATTTCACAAGGCCAATCACACCCCATAATTACACTAACACTACCTGTCTACATGGCCTCCCAGTGTAGCACTGGATATAAATTTTGCAACACAGATTGTAATTAAGTTTTGCCCATCTCATGCACACAAAAACACAACACACATTCATCACTGCAACCTAACAGTATTTTTAACTGGTATATGTCGACTATCCAGGTTAAAAAATAATTTACCTCATTCATATTTATCATACATTATTCAGCTCATACATATAGGACAAAGTGGGATTATTATTTAAATATCAATTGTGGTAAACAATTTTGCAACTTTATGGTTTTCCAAATTGCTGTGTATTGATGGAGTAATGTGCAGAAGACTTGTGCATGGCTACAGTCACATACAAAATTATTTAACTTGGGAATTAGCAAATCTAAATGAGACTACTAGTCTCTTTGGACAAAATGTTTAATTCATTCATGTTCATTCATTAGCCCTGTTGCAAAATAGTAGGGCCCACTATTTTCCAACAGTGACTATTGAAAACCTCAAATTGATAAAAACCAACTAAATCTAAAAATGCAGGCACTATCAATTTAACCAACTTCTAAAATTAAACCTGCATTATTGAATGTGACTCTAACCTGTACATTAAACAGACAAAGAATGAGGAAAGAAAATAACCTGTAGATTTTAAATCTTTCTTTGTTTTCATTCTTCAGTTGATCTGGTTAAACCTTAAGTCTGCATAAATGCTTTTCAATTGAACCATTTATATAGACAATTTTATGATTATAATTGTGAAATTGTGTATTTCTATTATTGATGTTATATATTTTATTATGCAAACCACTAGTGAAAATACTGGTTATATTGGATCTGTGTATCTTTCCCTTTAAATTACCTTTATCAAATATATCTAAACTACTACATGACATGAGAGTGGAGCATCTGGTGCTTATTACAACTAAAGTTAGGACTTTTTCAGACTTTATTTACCTCTCACACATTGAACATTGTTATGTTTTGTGTTTACACATTCTAAAGTGCTGAAAAGCTCATTGATATCCAATCATTGCATGGTCATTCAAATGTTATCTAGCGGTCTCACATATGAACTGCCTTGTGAACCTTACCTTATATCTGAAGCTAACAGAGGTCTTTGCAGTGGAACAGATAACGACCTGGGGAGGATCTTACGCTGAAAGTGTAATGAGACTTGCAACATGTTTGATTATCACCACAGATGGACACAAATCCAACTGCCTGAACTGACCTGAAGTGCCTGAGCAGCCACCTGAACCCAAGTCTGTGGGGTTAAGCGATACAACTCCATTTTAATGTTGAACCTGCCTTTAATGTTGTAATTTCAGGTTATGACATTGCTTCTGCTTCTACAATCAACATCATCGCTCGACAAAGCCATCCAAATGATCTTGTGTTCCCTTTTGAAACTGCTCAAAATTGCTCCAAGGGACCAGGGGAGGACTGTAAGAATTGGCTATGTCTCTCCATGATAATAAACCTTGAAAATTGTTATGGAATTCCACGAGACAAGACCACGAGGATGGTCAAGCATTAAAACAATGAACTGGCTAATCTGAGAAGATCAGAAGACCAGCTGTTCAACTGTTCTATTCAAATCATCCTGAGCTTATCTTCCTGACTGTATGTCCTTGCTCCATCAGAGTAGACCATTTACATTTCACATAAAAGGTTCAAGGTTTTAACCTGGTGCATCTTGTAGTTTTATATTCATGTTTGGTATCATTTTAAATGTCTCTGTGTGATTGGTAAAGTGGTCTTAAGGTCATTGTAATATTTCACTGGTATTTGTTGAATTTGGTTTTAACTTTGATGAAATCTCTGCCAGATGCTCCCCCTCCAGATGTGATTAACACATCAATACACTAAGCAAGGGTCACTGTGACGCCCTGTTGGGTATTTAAGGTTAAGGTTTTGTACAGATCGGTGGATTCTGTAACCAGAAGACCCCGTTGCAATGTATAAGCTTCTGGGCTCTGTCTCAGAGCTTATATGTCGCAATGTCTTTCTACATGGCCAGGTATTAATCTTTAACTCTGTTGTACAATCTAAATTGGCTTATCTTGTGTAATGATGTGAATTGGAATGGAAAATCTTTACCTGAAAAATAAATGTACAATTCTTATTTAAACTCTCATATTTCCTGACAATCACTGACTTAATATCATATAATCTAGTAGTTGAATCAAACTCTCTTTAGGTATGAGCATTCAAATTATAATAAATTGGAGTCAGATTAAATTCGCAGTTGGAAACAAATTAAAATACGTTCTCACAAGTAAAAATATTTCTTTTCACATGTGCTAAAAGGCTTACATGCATTTAACTTCACCCATACTGTTAGCTTCGTCGTTGGGCTAATAGATGGATCCTTACAAGATCTTCTCAGCAGCATTTCGGATCTCAGAGCTTTCATCAGACATTCGCTCAGGGAGTGCAGAGATGAAGCTTTCAGTCTCTCGAATTCACGCTTTTATTTATAATGTGTACAATAATCATTTACGATGCCGTATCTTGTATCATACACAGATGCTACAAATTTACTGTAGCTAGTATAGCTCGATAAAGTTGGTTTTAGGTTTGATATTCGCTGGACATTCGCGCACGCAATTTAAGGGATCATCTGCGAATTACATCAACAGAACCAAAACGCAAACCAAGTAACGCAAAGAAGAAAAAATATTTCTAGAAGATTCCAGTAAATGGAGGCCAGGCTGATTTACTACAGTTAGCAAGGCTATACCTCTAACTATACGGTATTTACAAAGCAGAAACAGGCAATATCTCGTCATAAGCATACAGTACACACCAGCTAAAGCACCTAAATGTAATTATTTCACATTTTCCCCTTCATTTATGAATATTTTATAAATTAATTTTTAATTTCCCCTTCAAAATAATATTTACAGTATTTCACCTAGATGTAAGCTACTCTTTTTAAAGTGTGCTCACATTCCTGGGGACAAAACTGACTTACTACAAGAGAGATTTTGCCCATATTTCCATTAATATGGAAAATGTTTACACCAATTTAACCAACTGCAATTTCCCTCAACTGTGGCGCATTAGGTAGTGATGTTGCCTCACAGCAAGAAGGTTGCTGGTTCGAGGCTCGGCTGAGTCAGTTGGCATTTCTGTGTGGAGTTTGCATGTTCTCCCTGTGTTCGCGTGGGTTTCCTCCGGGTGATCCGGTTTCCCCCACAGTCCAAAAGATATGCGGTATAGGTGAATTGGGTGAGCTTGTCTGTAGTGTATGAGTGTGAATGAGAATGTATGGATGTTTCCCAGAGAAAGGGTTGCATCTGGAAGGGCATCCGCTTGTAAAACAAATGCTGGATAAGTTGGCCGTTTATTCCGCTGTGGCGACCCCGAATTAATCAAGGGACTAAGCCGAAAAGAAAATGAATGAATGAAAAATAGGCTATAATCATCTTTTTCATCATCATTAATATTATTATTAAAGTGGGATTTTTTTCATTTCCTAATAAATATTAAATATAAAATTTCATTTTTTAATAAATAGCCTCATTATTTATTCATTTATTTATTTATGATAAATAAATATCGGTTTTGAGCATGAATAAAACAGAAATAACTTCTCTTAAAGTATTTAATTAAAGCTATGCGAATCCATACTGTTTTCTTTATTGTATAGATGTATACAGTTTTCTTTTCTTTTTTCTTTTGTAGCCTTCACAGTTTTGTATATGGTGAAATAGTGTTATGTTTTTAATGTTTAGCAGTATCAGTAATAATAACATCTATACTTTTTAGTTATACTGGTAAATAAATACAACTCTAATGAATCCCCAACATTATGAAACATTCGAACTGCCAAACATTGTAATACTGGCACAAAGAGGAAAATTAAAAAAAACAAATCAGCATGTCAGTAGAGGTCACTGTACAATGACCAACAAACACATTAGGCTATGTTTCTAAAGGTAATGTGTTTACATTGACAAAACAAAGTTTAAATAAATAGCTAAAAAAGTTTTTTCTTTGCTTGTTTACAAACGATTGTTTATTTTCTTTTTGGGTTTCCTCAAAAGATAGAGAGAAAATAGAAGATTGTGTCACACGGACACGGACACTTTGAGTGCACACACTCAAAAGCAGTCACTGCAACTTGATGCATTGCAAGCTATATTGTAAGCTGATTTTCTTCAGGCTCCGCTGAAAAAAAAATGCTAGAAGCATACAATAATTTGTAAATATTTTTGGCACGAAACAGCTGGAAAATTGAAAGAGTGCTGCAGTAGGGATGTTCTGCTAGTCATGGGTGCGTTTCACAAACAACGACGTAACTATTGCGCATCGTTTGGGAAAAGAACGATGTATTTGACGAGTGTTTCCCAAAACCTGTTTGGGAAAAACAAATACAGATACATCGTTTGAATCACGTTATTGTCGCAGATACATCGTTTGAATCACGATATTTATGGCGTAAAACGCCCATAATGATGCTCTAAACAGTGTGGTAACCACTTCTTTAGAGAAAACCCCATAATTTCATTGTGCAAATATATTGTTTTACACATACACGCATTTAAAAAATATATATATAACATTAGTTTTGGTAAAAACATGCACTGGCTTTCCATATGAATTGAAATAGGCTATATGTAAATGGCACATATAGGGCCTATGTTTCCTTTACAAATGTTATTAGGAACATTCCACATTCTTCTTTAAATCAGAATCATAATCAGAAAGAGCTTTATTGCCAGGTATGTTCACACATACGAGGAGTTTGTTTTCGTGACAGAGCTTCTACAGTGCAACAGAATTACAGAGACAGGACAAAAAACATAATAATTAAAACATAACTTACAAAAGCTAACACAAATTGTAATATCATATATAAATCATAAATAAATAAATAAATAAATAAATAATGAGGCTATTTATTAAAAAATTAAATTTTATATTTATTATTTATTAGGAAATGAAAAAAATCCCACTTTAATAATAAAATTAATGATGATGAAGAAGATGATTATAGCCTATTATTCATTCATTCATTTTCTTTTCGGCTTAGTCCCTTGATTAATTCGGGGTCGCCACAACGGAATGAACCGCCAACTTATCCAGCATTTGTTTTACACAACCCATCTCTGGGAAACATCCATACATTCTCATTCACACTCATACACTACAGACAATTTAGCCTACCCAATTCACCTGTACCACATATCTTTTGGACTGTGGGGGAAACCCAGGGAGAACATGCAGACTCCACACAGAAATGCCAACTGACCCAGCCGAGGCTCGAACCAGCGACCTTCTTGCTGTGAGGCGACAGCACTACCTACTGCGCCACTGTGTCACCCATAAAATAAGAATGTACTATACAAATTTGAATGGAAATATGAGTAAACTAAGGCAGTCTGGTTTTTGGGGATCTTTACAGTTGAGGGAAATTGCAGTTGGTTGAATTGGTGTAAACATTTTCCATATTAATGGAAATATGGGCAAAATCTCTCTTGTAGTAAGTCAGTTTTGTCCCCAGAAATGTGAGCACACTCACATCTATTTCACATCTAGGTGAAACAGTGTAAATATTATTTTGAAGGGGAAATTATAAATGAATTTATAAAATATTTATAAATGAAGGGGGAAATGTGAAATAATTACATTTAGGTGCTTTAGCTGGTGTGTACTGTATGCTTATGACGAGATATTGCCTGTTTCTGCTTTGTAAGTACCGTATAGTTAGAGGTATAGCCTTGCTAACTGTAGTAAATCAGCCTGGCCTCCATTTACTGGAATCTTCTAGAAATATTTTTTCTTCTTTGCATTACTGTGCGTTTTGGTTCTGTTGATGTAATTCGCAGATGATCCCTTAAATTGCGTGCACGAATGTCCGGCGAATATCAAACCTAAAACCAACTTTATCGAGCTATACTAGCTACAGTAAATTTGTAGCATCTGTGTATGATACAAGATACAGCATCGTAAATGATTATTGTACATATTATAAATAAAAGCGCAAATTCGAGAGACTGAAAGCTTCATCTCTGCTCTCCCTGAGCGAATGTCTGATTAAAGCTCTGAGATCCGAAACGCTGCTGAGAAGATCTTTCAACGATTCCGAAGATTACCGTCCCTCAATTCTTCTCAAATTTAGCACTAAAGAATCGCCATCAGCTGTGTGCGTCCAATGTTTTCCTGTTTTATCGATCTTTCAATAAAGTTGCTTTTTCTGCCAATTGCACCTTCTGTCTTTCGCTTCTTCTTTCCGTTTCCTGTGTAAGCTCTTCCCTATATGTTCATGGTTCATTAATATTCAACATACGATAATAGGCATAAATGCTAATTTAAAAAGTAGGCTACTAGTATCTATTAAGTTCAGGATATCTCTGGTCTGAAATGTTACTAGTAACTAAAAAATAAGAACTAGTTCTATTTTTGCCATACAAGAAGAGTATAATTTAATGATAGTCACTATTAGAATAGATACTAGTATCTAATAAATAAGAACTAATGCCTAATGAATAAGTACTAGTAACTTTACAAAAGACACTAGTAGCTAAAAAAAGCACTAGTATCTAAAGAATAGGCACTAGTATCTAATGAATAAGCACTAGTACTTAATGGAAAAGATACTAGAATCTAAACAATAAGCACTAGTAACATAAAAATAGATACTAGCACGTGTTAAAGATTAAATGTTAAAAAGGCTTGCCATAGATACCAATCCATTAGATACTTGTAACTATTGAATAGATACTAGTAGTTATTCATTAGTACTAGTACTTATTTATGAGACACTAGTATCTTTTATAACTATTACTAGTAACAATTCTTATTTTACTAGTCAGTTCTGTTTTTTTACTCGTCTTATGTTAAGACTAGTTCAAATGGAAGAGTAGAGTTCAATTAAACATTTTACTAGTAAAATAAAGATTTGTACTAGTAACATTTCAAACAAGCACTAGTATTTAATAAATGTGTACTAGTATCTTTTAAATAAGTCGTAGTATCTATTTCATAAGTGCTAGTATCTATTTAACAAGTACTAGTATTTCATAGATAAGTACTAGTACCTTTTAAATAGATACTAGTATCTAATGAATAAGTACTAGTACCTATTAAATAAATACTAGTATCTAAGGAATAAGTACTAGTATCTAATAAATAAGGACTAGTATCTAATACATAAGTACTAGTATCTATTAATTAGGTGCTGGTATTGTCACATCCCCAGCTCGTCACTCCTCATCATCTGCTCATCACACCCAATCACCCAGACCGTCTTCCAGCCATGCACAATCCTCAGCCTATTAGCCCTGCACCTAATTACACTCCGCACACCCTTTATCAGCTCCCTTCCTTCACTTGCTCTTGGTCGAGTAACACCAATGGACACGATCTCCCTAACCTGCTCTTCATCTCGTCTCGGACACCCTCCTGTGCTCCCAGTGATTCTCCACTATCCTAACTCCTAACAGGGAAGTGACTTTCATGAACTCTGAACTATCACTCTTCTGCCTGGATCTCTAACCCTATACCTTCGTCCATTCTAAGCCTTCATCTTGTGTCAACATTTAAGCCAGTTAATAAATACTGCCTTTTGTACGTTTGACTCAATCTCCTTCTTCTGATCGTGACAGGATACTTGACCAAAAACAGAAGAAAACAGATTTCCCGGCTTGGCCGGAAGTAAACAACCCCCCGGCTCGACCATGAGAAAACTAACCACCCGGCTCGACCGGATGAAAACAAACCCCCCGGCTCAACCGGGAAAGAACTAATTACTCTGCTCGACCGGGAGAAAACAAACCACCCGGCTCGACCGGAAGAAAATCAATTACTCGGCCCGACTAGAGGTAAACAATAGCTCGGCTCAACAACAGGGAAATTCACCACTCACCTGCTTTATGGAGACTGCTGTCGGATCCCCCGATCCATTCGCCGAGCTGGTAACGATGACTTCATTGAGTTTGCCCACCACATCATCCAATGCAGCGCCTGGCTTCCCCTCCATTACCAACACGCCGCTTGCACATCCTCTCTGCTATAACGGCGAGCCCAGCACCTGCAGTGGCTTCATTCTCCAATGCTCCCTTTACATCAAAGCAAGTTCTCCACGTTTTTCGAACGAAGCCTCCAAGATCTCTTATATCATCTCGCTGCTGACAGGAAAGGCGCAGACTCGCTCTGGTCATCCAAGAGCCCGGCCCTCTCCTCCTTCTCAGCCTTCACCTCTCACTTCCGGGAAGTGTTCGGGGCAACACTCACCCCGATGTCTGTTCATGATGAGCTTATCAACCTCCGTCAAGGAAACACCACCATTCATGAGTACACTCTGAAATTCCGCACTCTGGCAGCTTGCACCTGGCTGGAACCAGGTGGCGCTCCTCACCGCCTACAGAAGGGGATTACACCCCGACATCCGGAAACAAATGTTGATATACGATGCCAGTGCCCAAATTGAAACCTTTATAAAAAAGGCCATCTCCGTCTCTCAACATCTATCTGCATATGTATTACCTCCCCTTGATAGCCGGAACCCTTCTGTCCAGCCACCGTCACCACCCCCGATGAGCCACGACGAACCCATGCTTGTCGACGAGCCTATGACCACTGACACGCCTTCACCGCCACCACCACTGAGCCACGATGAACCCATGCTTACTGACACACGTCACCTGACAGTTTCTGAACGCCAACGCTGGCTCTGCTTGTACTGCGGAGAAGCCTCCCACCAGATCACCGCCTGTCCAGTTCGTCCCCCTCGTCCAATGGTGAGTGCATTCTCCGTGACTCCTGCTGTTTCACCTATGCCTCATATCTCTGCCAAACTAATCATTGGCTCCCGTATTCTCCCTGTACATGTATTGGTGGATTCGGGAGCTGCCGGAAACTTCATCTCCTCCAACTTCCTAGCCAAGCATCGTTTACCCTCTGTCTACAGTGAGACCACCTTTGAAATAACCAACATACAGGACTCACCATTGGGCGATGGGAGGATCACACGGCATACCAAAGAGATGACGTTAATCACTCCTCCTCACCACCAGGAGAAATTGGTCCTTTTCGTCCTCCCACGGGCTAATGTCGACGTAGTGCTGGGTCGTCTGTGGCTCATCCAACACCACCCTGTCATAGATTGGAGCACAGGAGAGGTTCAGTCCTGGGGTCCGGACTGCAACGATCACCATAGCCCTCCAGCAGCACCGACCCCTAAATCGAAGCAACATTCCAGGCCAGCTCACACTGCGGCAACCAACTCTTCAAAACCTTCCAAAGCCTCACATCCTAGTTATGGCAGTGTACCACATAGCCTAGCTATGAATAGCTATGGACTCGTGAGTAAACAAGTCAGCCAGCAATTTTCCCAGTCAATCTTCCCTGTGCGCCCGCCAGTGTCTGCTCCAGCCGCAGTGCGCCCGCCAGTACCGGCCCCAGCCCGGCTCCTAGCCCTGCTGGTCCCAGCCCAGCTCCTAGCCCTGCCGGTCCCAGCCCAGCTCCTTGCCCTGCCGGCTCCAGGCCGGCTCTTTACCCTGCCAGTTCCCCACAGCCCTCCAGCCTGCATTAACTTTATACTGTTTCCCTCCTCAAACCCTACACTGACCCTGTCTCTTCTCCCTCCGGACGCCTCCCCCTCCAGAGCCACCTGACATCCTGGGCTCTCGGCGGCGTAACGGCCAGTGGAATGGGAAGGACTCGGTCCTGAGGAGAGTCATGGCCGTCCCCGCCGTCGTTCTAGGGTGCCAGGAGTCACCCGTGGAGGGGGGGTACTGTCACATCCCCAGCTCTTCACTCCTCATCATCTGCTCATCACTCCCAATCACCCAGACCGTCTTCCAGCCGTACACAATCCCCAGCCTATTAGCCCTGCACCTGATTACACTCCGCACACCCTTTATCAGCTCCCTTCCTTCACTTGCTCTTGGTCGAGTAACACCAATGGACACGATCTCCCTAACCTGCTCTTCATCTTGTCTCGGACACCCTCCTGTGCTCCCAGCGATTCTCCACCATCCTAACTCCTAACAGGGAAGTGACTTTCATGAACTCTGAACTATCACTCTTCTGCCTGGATCTCTAACCCTATACCTTCGTCCATTCTAAGCCTTCATCTTGTGTCAACATCTAAGCCAGTTAATAAATACTGCCTTTTGTACGTTTGACTCAATCTCCTTCTTCTGATCGTGACAGGTATCTAATAAGTACTAGTATCTAATGCTTAACTACTAGTACTTAAAAACTATCTACTAGTCCCAGCTGGAATACATACTAGTCAAAGCTGAATAGTTGATATCTCAATTACAGATCCCATAGAAATCAATGAAAACAATTTAAATGTATTACTAGTAACAACAGAATAGTCACTAGTCACCCTTAAAATAAGTACTAGTATTTAATAAGTACTAGTAGCTAATAAATAGATACTAGTATCTAATGAATAAGTACTAGTATCTAATGAATAAGTACTAGTATCTAATGAATAAGTAATAGTACTTAATGGAAAAGTTACTAGTATCTAAAAAATAAGCACTAGTAATATAAAAATAGATACTAGTACGTGTTATAGATTAAATGTTAAAACGGCTTGCCATAGACATGTCATTACATGTCTTGTAGTGGGAAACACTTGCATTTCTTCATATCTTAGCTACGTGTACATGTTGAAATCTCAAGTAAGTTTGTTTTGTTTGACCTTGTAAAATGCTTAATGTGTGAACAACTTTATTTTGGCTGACATTAATGATGCATGCTGTTTACGATATGATTTGTATGAGTGTATTTACAGATGATAGATATTAACCTTCTATTGTGGGACGTCTACACGTGTAAACTATATTTTAAAAGGGCGAGTATTCATTTTTCTTCCTTGAGCAAAAGTAGCAACTAAATAACATCACTGTTTAGTACTTCAGTGAGCATTAGGCGAGCATGACAGAGGCGGGAATGAACTGCTAACTTAACTTCAGTGGCTAAAATGGACGACTTGTCACTCTTGGTTTAACTTTTTTCCGCGAGTATTTCACCGTAAGTTACATATGAATTTTGCAGATATTTTCACTAGTTTTTTTTAGGGGGTTGTATAAGAGCACGGTCGATTTACCGTTAACATTATCTTAGAGGGAAATTCCGCACTTGTTTAACTGGTGCCAACCACGTGCAGCACGCCTATATCAGCATGTTTTTTCATTTGCATCGACGCTGGAGTTTATCTTGTTCCTTAAAATAAAAAAAAGACCTGTATGTGTGAGAAACGATCACCATAGCCCTCCAAAAGACCTGTATGTGTGAGAAGAGAGTGATAGTCATAGATAATATTAATATTAGGAGAATTACATTTTATTTGAAAATTATATATTGTTTGACAAACTGAATCCCTTATTGTGCATGAATTAAAGATACCAATAATAGTTTTGTAAGTTATCACTGTAAACCCAAATGCTCAAAATAATTAAATTGATTGAGTAGCATAAACTTAATTTTCTAAAACAGTTCTACTAAGTCAAATAGTTTGAGTTTGCGTGACTTTTTTTATAGTTTTTGAGTGAATTAAACTTATTATTTTTGTTTAACTGAAACAACTTGCTTATTAAGTAAGTGCGACTTATAAGTAAGTGCGGTGTATAATTTAACTTTACTTGTCAATGTCAATTTTATCTATATAGCACTATTCAACACAACCAAAGGTTGACCAATGTGCTGCACAATACAAATCACAAAGAGCAATATATAAAATAAGATTTTTATATATAAATATATAAAAATATATAAATAAGACATTTTTTGTAGTTTCAAACATGCTGTCTTGTCTGCACATGACATCAGTAACCTGTGTGTGTGTGTGTCGTGAAGTCATGGTTTTGTCATTTTTAAATTAAATTATATACATATAAATAGGTTAAAATAAAATAAAAAAAAATCATTTTCATTCATTAAAAAAAATTCTAATGAAGCTTGGGTATTCATGAATTCATCTTTAAAAATTATTTTATAAGAAAAATATTCAGTAAGAATATTAAATACACAGACATTTTAACCAGAACAGCTGATTTAATTCGAGTACAAAACAGAATATTCTATTATATATTAAAAAAATGTTTGTTTAAAAAACGTTTCATAAGAGTCATCATTTTATTGGCTTACGAGGCTCACATGCTCCAAGGTCATAGTGGGACTTTTACGACATTGTGGGAAAGCGGCACGCAATGCTTTTACTTTTGGCACTACAAAACACGTGAGGATTTCAGCTTATTCTACCAGTAGGCAGTTATCAGCAACGCTGCTTTCACGGTAAGTGTTAAATGCGTTTTAAACAGGGGCTTGTCTAGTGAACAGTTGCAGCAGTTTAATCTAGACAAAACTTTAAATAGGGTTCACCAGTTTCGTATATTTATATTCAAACGTAATGGATGTCTTGCGAGGAATAACCGATGAAATGGGCCTTATATAAATAATGAACAGCAAAGCATATGTTATACGTTATCTAACTTGTATATAATTTTCAAAAGGATCGAAGTCTATTACCTCTTGCACGACATTAGGCGCTTCAGGTAGATTGTAACGTCCACTCATGACACGCCATTTTAAAAATAAACATCCAGTGCTAATTTTGTCCGGTGTGCAAAAAACGATATAACTTGGAAACGATACTTTTCACAATGTCTTGGTGTGGCACTGATACAAATTGTAGAGTTGGAGAGTACGTGCCATTGTAGAAATGTGCCTAAACAGTTTAATATATTTTAAGTTTAATATGGCAAAATAATATGGAACTGTTATGTTTTCAAATTATAACTGATGGCATCTGTTTACACATAACAGTGCTGTGGTCCACAACTATTACATTCCGGCTTAAAATTTAACAGTTGCAACTGTTTATTATATAGTTGTCCCCTTTATGTTTGGTGTTACATCAACATACACAACTTTTCAGTTTGAATTAATGATTTAAAAACTGCTAAAGGCTTTACATGTTCCATTACTGGATAAATAATTCTAATCTCCTAAACACCATATACAGTGACAATTAATGTTTAATGATCATTTGCCACCACCTATTGGTGCAAAAAAGTAATTGTTACAAACTTCCATGCGAAATGTGATCTTTCAGAATATAGATTTAGAATATAGATACGTTTCAATCGAGATCTTTTAACAATTAATTGTGCAGCTCAAGTGTTAGCTGTATTCTCATGATGATGTATCTTTTTTGTTGATTTGTATTGAATTTTTTTAATAAAATTTTTTTGGAGCTATACACTTTCTAACATTAATTTTTCCTTTTCTTTCAGGTTGTTGGCTTCAATATGATTTGGCTGTGCAAGTTGTGTTCAGCTTCTTTTACTGACAGAATGCAAATATTTAAACACTACAGACTGCAGCATAGCCACTTTTCCAGTGTAAGCCCCCTTTCCATGCATCTACAATGGTTGCATGTGTACGTTTAAGAGTTTTAATAGTCTTAAAACTCATTTGTCAAGATCTCATCCTTATCAAATTTGCAGTAGTGCAGAACACTGTCAACAGACTCTGTTGTTTTAATGCCCTTTATGCTCGTTTCAGCAGCATTTTTCTGAATCTGTTCTCTTCTGCCATCGTAGAAGGCATTTTAAAAATCATGAAACAGTGGCTTGCCCATATAAGTATTGTAGCTTTACCACAAATGTGTAGTCTTCATTCAATTCTCATAACAGTAGATCACACCTAGCAAGTGTTTTGTCAGACTTTCAAAATGACATTGTCAGTGAAGTTGCTCAACCCAGTCTTCCTGCAGTTGATGGTCATTTGTATGAAGAACCTTCAGGCATACATGAGGATCCAATGGGGGATGATGGTGTGTGTGACAGTGACAAACTAAAACAACATCTCAGAATAAATTTATCTTCCTTATTTCTGAAGATGCAGGCAAATCTCCATGTCTCAAACACAGCTACCCAGGAAATAGCTGAGCATTTAAATCAGGTCTGCTTCTTATCTCAGCCTTTGATCAAGAAAGAAATTAAAGATATATTGCAGAGAAATGGTTGCAATTTGGCAGAATCTGCACTGGATGAGATTGTAAGTGCTGTTATTGACTCCAATGTTCTATTTACTAGTACTTCTAAAGGTGCAGAGTTATCCGCATCGAAGCGCAGAAAAGTCTTCTTTGAGCACAACTATCCATGTGTAATGCCAGTTGAGTACCAGCTGGAGCAACGTAGTCATTCCATAATGTATGTTCCTATCCTTCAAATGATTCAAGAGTTGTTTAAAAACACAGACATTCTAAAAATAATTACGGATCCCAATACCAATTCTGGTCAATATGCATCATGCTGCAATGGCTCTTATTTCCTTAAAAAATGAATTATTTTCAACCGGTGATCTCATTTTACCACTCCAGCTATATATTGATGATCTTGCCAGCCCACTTGGCACATCACGAAAAATTCACAAACTTTGAGCTGTTTATTGGGCATTTGCCAATATGCCACCAAAACACAGATCAGCATTACACAATATACAGCTAGAAATGCTTGCAAAAGTGACAGACCTCCATAAGCATGGGTATGCAGCTGTACTTGCTCCATTATTACATGATGTTTACGTTCTTGAAATGGATGGTGTCTTTATTGAAAGAGTTGGTCGCAGTGTAAAAGGTACCATCTTTTGTGTTTCTGCTGCCAATTTGCTGCTCATGGACTAAGTGGATTTGTGGAGTCGTTTAAAGAAGGCTATGTTTGCAGATTCTGCTTGGCCACAAGAGAACAGTTTAAAGCAACTGAAGCCAGGCAGTCAGTTTTCTCAAAGAACCAAAGACAGCCATGACCTTCATGTTCAAAACATTCAGGAAAGTGACACTTGCTCCAACCACTTTGGTGTTAAAGCTAGTTGTGTCTTGCGTGACTCCCTGAATTACTTTCATCCAATCACAGGCTTTCCTCCTGATGTACTTCATGATCTTCTGGAAGGAATAGTTTCTGTGGAACTTTCTCTCTGCATTAAGACTATGATCCGGATGAAGTACTTCACTTTAGAGTATTTGAACCAAAAGATTGCATCTTTCCCATATCCCCCCGTGGGGACCCGGGGTAGAATAGGTCCCTAGCACCCCCCTTGCTGATCGTAAGAGGCGACAAATGGGGCGACTTCTTTGCCGTAAGTTGCAACCCGTGTCTGGGGAGGACAAGAACCTGGTATTTGAGGAATGTGTATGCTGCGGCTACTTCAGATCCAACACAATACTTTGGCTTTGAATTCACATAGACGGGAGGTTGGAAAGACCCGGTCCAACCAATCGGCTAGTCAAGAAGTACCGAATAGGTCCTTGGCTTAGGGTCAATTGAGTGAAATTAATCTGGAGGATTACCGCGGCTCTGTGCATCCCCTTGTTGGACTCCAAGGTGGGTGAGGAGCAGAAGTGATAAATAAAAATAAATACAAATATGGCAAATAAAAATAAAAAAAAACGACGGATGACAGAACAATTGATGGACGATGATTCAGATGCTGGATGCAGTAACTCCCATAAAAATGAGAACTGGCATAGATTTGTATTGCTAGAATCACAGATATCAGATATGCCTCTTACAAAATTATCTCCATTTGCAATACAAAAAGGCATAGCAGGAATAGCAGGAACCGTTAAAGACGTGAAAAAGCTGAGATCTGGGCAGATATTGGTGGAATGCTCAAAGAAAAGCCATGCTGAAAATATACTGCGTGCAAATATATTGGCAAATGTTCCAATAAAGGCTTTTTATCATCCATTACTGAATAGAAGCAAAGGCGTTATACACACTAGAGAACTTCAGGACATGGATGAGGCTGAAATAGCATCTGAATTAAACCAACAAGATGTGACAAATGTCAAGAGGATTACAATCAAAAAAGAAGAACAAATAATTAAAACTGGTACATACATTCAGACTTTTAATAAACCACAACCTCCCGAGAGGATCCAGATCGGATATGTGAGTGTAAAGGTCAGTATCTTCATTCCAAACCCTCTGAGATGCTACAACTGCCAGAAGTTTGGTCATGGATCTACTCTCTGTAAAAGAAAAAGAACTTGCTGTAATTGTGGAGAAGAAGGACATGAATCAGGATGTTCAAAACCATCTAAATGTATAAACTGTTCAGGGAATCATCCAGCTTTAACAAAGGAATGTCCTGTTTGGATAAAGGAAAAAGAAATACAAAGAATGAAATGTGTTGAAAGGATCAGCTATATGGAAGCACGGAAAAGGGTTGACCAATCCCCCCTTTTTAGTTTGAAGAAAACATATGCTTCTGTTGTGAAACCAACCACGAGTAACATTCACTGTCAGACTGATTTGACCTGGGTGAATTGTGAGAAACCACAACAGATCAGTCAAGGAAGTCCTGTTATAATCAAAAAGAAGAATCAAGGAACGCAGAGTCAACCAATACCCAAAGAAAAACAAGTTAAAGAAGATAAAAGATATTCGAATGAGATCAACCATTCATCAAGAGGAAAAAAGAGCCAATCGAATGAAAAGAATCAACCAGCAGAGAAAAAAACTCAAAAGACTGAACATCCAAAGAGTAATGACATTGAAATGAAAGAGACTGTAAATTTACGAAGTCGAAGTTTGTCCCCAAAATGCAAAAGTAAAGGCCAGATACTTGTCTTGCCTACTAGAAAATGAAAAATCATATAATTCAGTGGAATTGTCGAGGATTTAAGGCAAATTTTTCAGAATTGCAACAACTGGCAACCATTTTTAATCCCATTGCTGTCTGCCTTCAAGAAACCATGTTAACAACAAAAAGTCAACCAACGTTTAAAAACTATAATATTTATAATTGTTTTGGTCAAAATAAGCAACGCCCTTCTGGAGGATCAGCAATATTAGTGAGACATGATATAATTCATAGTCCCATATCAATAAAAACCAACCTACAAGCAGTAGCAGTACGTTTAACCACTCATAAAGCTGTAACTATATGCTCTATTTACATACCCCCCGACACTGCTGTGACCACACAAGAATTGAACAACATGGCTGAATAACTACCATCACCATATTTGTTAATGGGTGATTTTAATAGTCATAGCACATTTTGGGGAGGGAGGCATACCAACACTAAAGGAAGAAGAATTGAAGAGTTTATGGATACAAATGATTTATGCTTACTAAATGATGGTTCAAATACATATCTGCATCCAGGATACGGAACATATTCTGCTATAGATTTAACTATGTGTGAACCGCAAATAATAATTGACTTGTCATGGAAAGTTTGGAAAGATCTGTGGAAGTGATCATTTTCCATTGATTATAACGTATATTGAAGAAGATATCCAACAAGACACATCAAGATGGCAAATAAAAAAAGCAAGCTGGCATATTTTCCAAACACTGTGTCATGAGAAGTTCAACATAGACTGGCAAAAACATCAAGATCCATTGAAGAAATTTACAGATATACTTATTGAAATAGCAGAAAAATCTGTTCCAAAAACATCAGTAAAACCTCATCATAGGAAAAATCCTTGGTTTAATGAAGATTGTAAAAAGGCTATTGCTGATCGAAAGAAGACGGAAAGGCTTTTTAATAAACATCCAACAACAGAAAATCTCATCAGACTGAAAATATCAAGAGCACATGCACGACGAATCATTAACGAAACAAAGAGGCAGAGTTGGAAACACTATGTATCAAGTTTAACATCGCAGACCCCAACAAAGAAAATATGGGATATGATAAGGAAGATGAAAAACAAAGGAGGAGGATTGCAAATACAACATTTGAAACTCCCAAATGAAGTATTAACAATGAAGCAGGATATTGCCAATAATTTGGCGAAGACATTTGAAAGAAATTCATCTTCAGAAAATGGTTTGCCTGAATTCAAATCAATACAAAGACAACAGGAACAAAGAAAAATGGATTTTTCCTCAGATAACACTGAATCATATAACAAACCTTTTAATATGGAAGAACTTTTAAAAGCTATTAAAAATTCCAAAGATACTGCAGTTGGACCTGATAAAGTTCATTATCAGTTTTTAAAACATTTACCTCAAAATGTACTACATATTCTACTGAATATGTTTAACAATATCTGGAAATCAGGAGAAATACCAGCTTTTTGGAAAGAAGCTGTAATTATACCAATACCTAAACCAGGAAAAGATCATTACGATCCAAATAATTATCGTCCAATAGCACTTACCAGTTGCCTTTGCAAAACAATGGAACGAATGATTAATAATCGATTGGTGTGGACTTTAGAAAAAGAACAGAAGATTAATAAATATCAGTGTGGGTTTAGAAGAGGGAAAAGTACTCTTGATCATCTTATTAGATTAGAATCTTTTGTACGAGATGGTTTTATTAAAAAAGAGCACATAGTAGCAGTTTTTTTTATCTGGAAAAGGCCTATGATACTACCTGGAGGTATGGTATTTTAAAAGATTTACATGAGATGGGTTTTAGAGGATATTTGCCTAATTTTATTGCAAATTTTTTTATCCAATAGAGTTTTTCGTGTGCGTATTAAAAATGTGTTATCTGAATTGCATATACAAGAATCAGGAGTGCCCCAAGGAAGTATACTATCAGTAACACTATTTAGTATTAAAATTAATAATATTGTAAATGTTATTGGGAATAATATATTTCGTAGCTTATATGTAGATGATATTTGTATTTGTTATAAAGGGAAAAATATGAACACAATCGAGAGACAAATTCAAATATGTATAAATAAAATGTATGACTGGTCAGTCCTAAATGGTTTTAAATTTTCTAAATCAAAAACCGTATGCATGCATTTTTGTCTTTTAAGATCTATGCATTTAGATCCAGAGCTTTTTTTAGATAGAGAACCTATACAAGTTGTGAAAGAGGTAAAGTTCCTAGGAATGAGTTTTGACAATAAGTTGTCTTTTATTCCTCATATTAAAGCTTTAAGAAATAGATGTTTTAAAGCAATGGATGTTATAAAAGTCTTAGCGAAGATTAAATGGGGTGCAGATTGGATGATACTCTTAAAACTTTACAGGACACTTTTTAGATCAAAAATGGACTATGGGAGCATAGTTTACGGATCTGCAAGGATATCATACATAAAGATGCTTGATACAGTACATCATACAGGATTGAGACTTGCTCTTGGAGCATACAGGACCTCTCCAATCCAAAGTTTATATACAGCAGCAGGAGAAATGTCACTTTTCAACACAAGATTGAAACTGGCTCTCAACTATGCAGTCAAGCTGAAAGCAAACAAAGACAACCCAGCATATTCTACAGTTTTCCAACCTCAAAATCAGCACCTATACGAAGACCTTTCGGAATTTGAGTGAAAACTCACTTGGAGAAGCTGGATATTAATCTGGAGATGATAACAGTGATGCATGTGTGCCCTATACCACCATGGTATATTAAAAAGCCATCTATTATAATGCACCTGTCTCAGTTTTAAAAAAAGGAAATCCACCCAAATGTTTATCAGGAAGAATTTATGAAGATACGATGCAATTTACCAATGTATGTACCAGTGTATACAGACGGTTCAAAATCAGATGGACGAGTATCTGCTGCAGCAGTCATTGGTTCAGAGTGCTTCAGAAAGAGTATTCCAGGACAATGCTCAATATTCACAGCTGAAGCTTGTGCCCTGTTTTTAGCACTGGAACAAATAGAAAAAGAACAGCAACGCCAGTTTTTAATTTGCACAGATTCCATGTCCTGCTTACAAGCACTTGAATCGATGAAAACTGATCATCCTATGATTTTTAGTATAATAGAAAAAGTGAACCTTTTAAAGGAAAAAGACTTTTATATTATATTCTGTTGGATACCTGGTCATATGGGACTCATTGGTAATGAACGCGCAGATAAAGCAGCTAAGGAAGCTCTACACTTGGAAATAACAGAATGCAAAATTCCTGTGTCTGATGTAAAACCTATTTTAAATCTGTATATTAATGAGAAATGGCAAACGGAATGGGATGAGTGTAAAAATAACAAATTGTATGAAGTGAGTCCATTTGTAAATGAAAGAAATAATTACAACTTTGAAAGTAGACATGACCAGGTTGTTCATACGAGATGTAGAATCGGACACTCAAGACTTACTGTACACACGCATATTTATTGAAAGGGGAAGAAAAACCTATTTGTGATTTGTGTAAGAATATTTTGACTATAAAACATATTTTAATTGAATGTGTATTTTTAAATGATATTAGAGAGCGTTTTTATTCAGGAAATATTTTAAGTGAAATGTTTGAAAAGGTACCTTGTGGAGCAATTTTAGAATATTTATCTTTTATCAAACAAAAAGATTGTATATGACTCTTTTTCTGTATTGTTGATATTTGAGTGTTCTTGTATGTTTAAAAAAAATGATTACAATGTATGTTTAAGAAGCTGATATGATAATATATTGTATATTAAGTACATGTTTTGCCATGAATATAGCCGATGTTGCTGATATGGCATTAAAACTTAAATAAATAAATAAAGCATTCCCATATCAGCACACTGATAAAGTGGATAGACCTCAACAAATTCCCAAAACATTTTTGTCTTGAGGAACAATAGGACATGAAAATGCTACTTTGCTTCGACTGCTTCCATTACTTGTTGGCAGTAGAGTACCAGAAGGTGATGGTTCATGGACAGTTTTGATGGAACTGAAAGAGCTAGTGCAGTTAGCGTTATGCCCATCATATACTGATGAAACCTTAGACTACTTTCAGTCCAAAATCAGTGATCATAAGCAAGCACTGCTGAAAATATTCCCAGAGTTTAACCTTCGTCCTAAACATCACTACGTGGAGCATTACCCCACCATGATCAAGTGCTTTGGGCCCCTGGTGCATTTTTGGACGATGCGATTTGAGGCCAAACACCGTTTTTTTAAACGAGTGGTGCATGATGCTCAAAACTTCAAAAATATTTTGAAGACAATGGCAGTCAGACACCAACACATGATAGCATACCATCTTGCTGCCCCATCATTTTTCAAGCCTGAAACACAAGCATCCAGTGTTGACTCTGTTCTGGTTTCAGCTCTACCAGAAGTAGCTCAGCTACACATCAGAAGACTAACAACTACTGACACAATCTACCAGACATCAGAGGTTACCATTAATGGTACAGACTATGTCTGTGGAATGTTTTTGTCTGTCGGAGAGAGTGGTGGACTACCTAGGTTTTGCAGAGTAGAACACATCTACCTTGTCAATAGCACCGTTTCATTCCTTTGTTCTAATTGTGAGTGCTGGTTTTTAGAACATCTTGGATCCTACGAGCTGTCACCTTCACAGATAAGATTGTCAATCTACCTGAAGTCTGACTTAAACGATTCAGTCCCTCTATCTGCATACGAGATAGAAGGGTTGCTTCTGTTGACACCAAAGAGATTCATACAAATAAAACAAGCCAGTGGTGAGTATTTTTTTTGTTATATAGCAGTATGTAACCTGTGTGTTTTAATAACTATTTATACATGCTAATCTGTTGCTTTTTTTATCAGCATAATGGTGGCTGTATCTCCACAACCCATGAGGCTTCGTGTTGTTGAACCACACCGGGCTAGGAAGTTCACGACCAGCCTATGTTGATGCACTGATTGCTGTTATAAAATAACAGCAGGAAATAGACCTTGACTTCAGTTTAAAATATGAAGACCCCGACTTTGATGGAAAACTTACTTCCCTCTTTGACATTGAGGAATTACCACTGAAAGCTGTTGTGCATGTGTCATTTGAGCAAGATTCCAGCTCTCTTGCATTAACAGAAACAATATCGTGTGTATCATCCTCAGAACGTGGGAGAAGATGGCATGCAGAAGGAAATGCAGAATTTGAGAACAACAACAAGCACCTTCAGTTAACAAGAGACATAAAACACGACATTTTAGAAAAGATTGCATCTGTGATGTATAGCTACAAGGCTTATCCCAGTGATAAGGAGATCACAATGGTAGCTGAGGCTACTGTGGTAAAATATCCTTGCTTGAAAGAAGCAAGATCGGAGACTGGCTGGAAAGGGTGGAAGAATAGCCTCAAGTTTAAGATGGGAAACTATAGGAGCAAGATTAGAAGGGCTGGATGTCCAGAGATCACTGTAAATGCTGGAAAAAGAAACAGAATGGATCCTGACAATGAACCTTCACATTCAAATATTAAAAGACCCAAACCAGCAGAAATAAATTTCTTGCCTAACTTTCCCCAAGGAGAAAATCCCTCAACTCTTGAACAGTTGAGGCAGAAAATGGTTGATGAAATGAAGAAAGCCGTGAAGAACTTACCACTTATAAAAAAGATGATGCAAACAACCTTTGCCCTGCGGCGACAGACCATAGTGAAGACATGCCCACCAGTAAAAGAGCTCATGGAACTTTGGCCTGCATTCAAAATGGAATCTGAGGTAATGTGGGGTAACACTTTTTTCTGTATTTGCTTTCTTGATAACATACCACATTCAGAGGCTTTTTTCTGTGAGTGGTAGTAGATTAATCTGGTTCTCATAATAAATATGGTTGTTCTTTGTCTGTCATTGTTTTAAAATGTAGGTGTATGCAGAGTTCCAACGGATTACAAACCAGAACCTGCCCAACACATTCTATTCTGAGCTTGACTGACTGATGACCCTGTTCAGACAGAAGGCAGCCAGAACTGGGAAGACATCAGATACTTTAACTGAAATCTTAAGAATCCATGATGAACAGGTAAAAATATTGTTGTACGTTTTATAGGCTAAAACTTTATTATAAGATTGAAAGTTTGAAAAAAGTTTGAAAACGTTTGAAAAAAATTGATTCAGACGAACTTTGAACAGTACAACACTTTAGTAGTTTGAACACTACAACACTAAAACATTTTGAACTCTGGTATTTTGAATTTTGGTATTTTTCTGGTTTTGTATATCTGATTGTATTGTTTAACATTTCCAGTTCAATTATATACAGTTTTGTTTTTATTGTTATAGGAGTTCCATGACATACACACCAAGCGTGTCACTGTTCTTCATGCCCTTCCTGTGTATCTATGTGAGGAAATCACTGGATTTTTAAGGACCTGCATGGTATTTATTAAAAAAAAAAAACATCACACTACCACACTAAACAGTTCGCTAACACTTTATAACTACACGCTATGAACCATTTACTAAGCATTAGCATCTAGTGAATTCATTATTTGTTAAGTATTAACACTACATTAATAAGCATTAGTAATCAGTTTATAACTGCAGCTACAAATGCTCTATTCTTGATTTATAGCCACATTTGTATGGTGCTTGATAATTGTACTTTCATACTTTTTTAATGATTTATTTTTCAATACTAAATTAAGTACTGCATTATTTACAAACCATTTGTATTTAAGAGTAGTTGGTGGTTTGTAAGATCATTCAGAATGAGTTAGTAAATGATTAATAAACTATTCAAATCAATGTTTATATATTTTATTATTCAGGCATATAGTAATGGTTACTATGTATGTTAAAATGCTTTATTAACTCAACTTCATGCAGTTTTGTGACCTAATCTAAAGTGAGGACTATTTATGCTTTATAAATCCCTTACAAATGACAATTAAAGGATTAGTATCAAATGAACAATACATTTTTGCCATCTAAAAAGTAAAATTACTGTACAGTTTAAGCATTGCTGAATAACAGGAGTGTCACAATATGACAATTACTTCATTTCACTTCCGGTTACGGCATGGCGCCTGTGTTAGGCTTTGCCGCTGTGGCTGGATGTTCACCTCGATTTGTTCTTATTGTCTCACTCACTCTACTGTTAATAAGTTTGTCCACAAATGCCGTATCAGCAGCATGGATGTATGATCGTCATACTATGTTTTCGATCCGATCTGCTATGATGGCACGCAGTGGAGTTTGTAACAGGTGTGGTCCGGATGCTTTTCCAATGCCAGGCTGGCTGTCAACACCTGCTGCCGCCTGTATACTGAACGGAGAGGGCCTTTCGGGGCGTACGACGAAACTTTGGCGAAGAGGAAAGAGATCTGGGAAGCAGATGCGTCTTAAAAAGCTTCTGACAGCAGCGCTTCATCATGGTGGTTCTAGACCATCGTACCTTCGTTCGATTTTCCCTGACATCCCACAGGCCGTGGGTTCTCTGCCCTGGAGGAATCCACCTGCCCGGCGCGGTGTGTGCGCTGCGCACTTGAAATCGCTGCCGTGCGCTCCTCCCTCTGCTTCGGGTACTGCTTCTACGCCACTTAGGATGGCCCTATTAAATGCCCGCTCAATTTCAAACAAATCTATTTTCTTCTAAAAACTTGGATTTTATGATGCTGACAGAGACATGGCAACGCAGCATGGATTACTGTCACTTGATCGAACTCTGTCCGGTGGATTGTTCTTTTATCAGTACGCCTAGACTCGTGGGCCGAGGTGGAGGTCTTGCCCTGGTTTTTAAAAAGAAGTTCACCTGCCATATGATGAGTGCTGGTATGTACACTTCATTTGAATTACAAATGGTTAAATTTGGGCGTTCTAACTCATTTTATTCTATCTTAGTTTATTGGCCCCCTGGGCCTACAGCATCTTTCTTCAGTGAGTTTACAGATTTTCTCTCGTCAATTATTAAGCTGAAGAGAGTTGTTATTGTCAGCGATTTTAATATTCACGTCGGTAACAGTGCTTGTAAAGTGGCTGCTGATTTGTCTGATATTATGAAGTCCTTTAACTTTACTCAACATGTCCTTGGTCCTACACACTGTAAGGGTCATACTCTTGATTTAGTTTTCTCTCACGGTCTAAACATTGGCTTTGTGTCCATTGAGGATGTATTTATTAGCGACCACAAATGTATTCTTTTTGATCTTACTGTTAGCATTGTGCCCTGCCCCATTAACAGAGCGTCGTGCTCGCACATTATTGACCAGCCTGCTGTCGAGAGTTTCTCGGCCGCTTTTGACTCAAGCGGTTGTTGTTTCAAATGACATTGATGCTTCGCTGCAGTCGTTTAATGATCATTGCACCATGTTACTGGACAATGTGGCTCCACTTAAGGTCCGTAAGATTTCAGCTGTAATACATGCCCATGGATTAATGATGCCATTCGCAGTCTGAGACGTGTATGGCGGAAAACTGAGCGTTTATGGAAAGTGTCATAGCATCAAGCACATCGCCTGCTTCTTAAAGAACTCTTGTTCAATCTAAATGGGATGATCAAAGATGCTAGAACTTCTTATTTTAAGAAACTGATATCAGCCAACAAAAGAAACCCTAAAACTCTGTTTGAGACTAT
>CAIGQQ010034690.1:1256540-1266960 GCA_903798035.1 Danio albolineatus
ATATATATATATAATGCAAATATTGAGATCACGTTAGATTTAATTCACATCCTCAAATCCTGAATGCTGTCACTAAAACTTAAAGCTAAAACTGTTTTAAAATATATATAACCTGAATGACTCCACTGCAGCCACAGTGCTGTCCATGATGGTGAGTGGGGGGAGTGCAGGGGGGTTTCTCATAAAGTCCACTATCATCGCCACCGTTTTGAGCGTGTTCAGCTCCAGGTTGTTGCATCTGCACCATAAAGCTAGCCGCTCCACCTCCTGTCTGTATGCAGACTTGTCACCGTTCCGGATGAGGCCGATAACAGTAGTGTCATCCGCAAACTTCAGGAGCTTGACGGAGGGATCTTTTTCGGTGCAGTCGTTGGTGTACAGGGAGAAGAGCAGTGGGGAGAGAACACATCCTTAGGGGGCACCAGTACTGATGGTGCAGCTTTCAGACGTGATTTTTCCCATTCTGACTAGCTGTTGTCTATCTGTCAGAAAGCTGGTGACAGACAGAGCTAGGAACAGAGAGCTGGGTCAGTTTGTGCTCGAGCAGTGATGGGACGATGGTGTTGAAGGCAGAACTAAAGTCCACAAACAGAATCCTTGTGTAGTTCCCTGGTTTGTCCAGATGTGAAGAAGATTTTATTTTTTTTCTAAAAAGCTGTATAAGACTTCTTATTGTGTGAGTGAAGGGCCATCTGAAGCTACCATTACATGTCTTTGGAAACAGGTGATAGGTTACAGCAAAGAGGTCATAAAAGGGCACGAGAGAGGACTGGGGGATACAATGCTGAAACAACTGTTAGCCAGAAATAGAGCTGAAAAGACAGAAAAGACAAATATTGGAACTGTCATGTATGTTTGAAAAGACACATACTGTATGGAATATAAGGATCCAGTTTAAATGTTTAAATACACAAACACTACTAATGATTGGCAAATTTGATCTGTATGTGGAACAACAGTTATGAGTACATTAGATCTGAACATTATAAGGCCCAACAAGAAAATGGGGCTTTAAATAGAGATCTTAAATTAGTAGGAGCTGGGAGAGGTCTGTTGAACCAGGAACCAGCTGTGAAAACACATAGGTGGGAGGATGCAAGGTTAAAAGGTCTCGCAAATGTGAGGGACATGGGATTGTCCTGGGGAGAGACCAGGGATGGGTCTGCTCCAGGCTCTCTCTGCTTTTTTGGAAATTATTCCAATAAAGTATATTCTTCTGATATTCATAACCTCCAGTCTGAGTTTCATTTATTAAGAGAATAGCCGGAAACTACGACAGATGTTGTAGGGTATAATGCAGTCCCAGTTTTTTAATGCAGTTTTTTTAGCCACACCAATCTCCCTTGTCAATGTGTTCCTGGTTTTATTGTAGAGAATCCTGTCCCCACTCCTGTAGGCATCCTCTTTCACCTGATGAAGCTGTCTATGTTTTGGTGTGAACCATGGTTTATCATTGTTAATGATAAGTAGGTCCTGGTAGGGATGCATAACTCCTCACAGAAACTGATGTATGATGTTACGGTCCCAGTGAGCTCGTCCAGGTTGGTGGCTGCAGCTTCAAAAACACTCCAGTCAGTGCATTCAAAACAGGCTTGTAAGACCTGCTATGTGTCGTTGGTCCATCTCTTAACAGTCCTTAATACTGGCTTAGTAGTTTTAGGTTTTTGCCTGTAAGTTGGTATAAGATGAACCAGGCAGTAATCCGAGAGTCCTAGAGCTGCTTTGGCCATGGAGCGATATGCATGTTTTATTGTTGTGTAGCAATGGTCCAGAATGTTATTGTCTCTGGTAGGGCATGTAATGTGCTGTCTGAATCTAGGCAGCTCATCTGTGAGTTTTGCTTGGTTAAAGTCCCCAAGAATGATAAAATCAGAGTCTGGGTGTTTTTGTTCTGTCTCTGTGATTAGATCAGCCAGCAGTGAAAGAGCAGTACTCACGTGCATGTTAATGAAAAGCACTTCCACATCAGGACAGCACATCTTCTTTAACACAGTTACATCCGTACACCACCTTCTGTTGATGTAAAAGCATGTCCCACCACCGCACGTTTTCCCCAGTGCCTCCATGTCGCGATATGCTTTGTACAGCTGAAAGTCCGGTAGGTGTAATGCGCTGTCCGGAATGGCTTTGTTTAGCCAGGTTTCCGTGAAACACATCGCAGCAGAGTTGTTAAAGTCCTTATTTGTGTGTGTGAGCAGAAGTAATTCCTCTATTTTGTTAGGAAGAGAGCGGAGATTCGCCAGATGGATGCTAGGCAGCGGCATTCTGAAACCGCGCTGTCTGTTTTTGACGAGCGCGCCGGCTCGCTTCCCACATCTGCGCGTCTTGTAGCGTTTCCATAGAGCTGCTGCGCCGCCGAGGACAACGCTCTGCAAAACGCCAGAGAAGTCAAAAGCCGGCTGGTGATCAATTGGTGTGCACTGCAGAATGTTCAGCAGCTCATCCCTGGTATAATTGATCATGTTGGATGAACACAAAACAGGAAAAAACAAACAAAAACATTGCTATAGCCAAGGAGCTCCGTACCACGGCAGCCATTCTTGGCGCTGTCTGATGACGTAATCAATTTCAAAAAAGATTAACTGACATTTAGAACTGTTCACTTAGCACAGTGGTTCTCAAACTTTTTTCACCAAGTACCACCTCAGAAAAAAATTGTCTCTCCAAGTACCACCATAATGACCGGTATTGAAATACAGTAGCGCACGCAGTAGGCCTAATTAAGCAGCGACAGCACTGCACAGTTAAAAAAAAGACAAATCAATTCCTTTTATTAAGAATATGTATTATTGTCAGCCACTTTACACATTATAAATAGTTTGAACATTAACTGTGCTTGCAGAGTAAAAAAAAAACTTTACCATTTAAATTAAAATGTGCTTTTAAAAGTGATTTAAAAATGGAACTGTTCTTAAATAATAAAAAGAAAACTGCTGTACTTGTAAAGTATTAATGTATAGTAGCCTATTCATGTTGCTTGGACCTGATGAATATAGGTTATATGTCATATACGTAGCCTATATACATACATTTTTTATACATTTTTATATATTTTGAGATATATTTTCATGTACATATAACATAACTTAGATATCTAAACGTTAACTTGTATTTTGATACGATTCGGAATTACATATTTAAATTAGAAATTAGATCCGCTTACTGCTCGTCATTTACAGTAGGCCTGTGTGTGTCAGAAAAGCCAGTGATTAATGCATAAATTCCATAGTCTGTTGATATTCTTGATTCTGATTGGCTGGAGGGTGTGCAACACACAGGTAGTTCTAGTCAGTTTTGATCACAGTTCAAAATGAATGCGCTTCTCCCAAACGTTTATAGTAACTATAGCAACTCGCATGTGAAACTGATGAGAAATGTTACTGGCGGACGGGAGATCTGCAAAATTAGAAAAATACTCAACTGACTGAGAATGTCTTAATTGTCCACCCATGATCGGACTGATGAAATCATATAATAATATTAGCATGTATAAGCAGCACTGACACATGCTCTCTATCTCTCTGTCTGCCTGCGCGTCATGCATTAACGCACGGCAAGCCGTTGATTATCCCTTACATACACATGTACAGTGCTTGACCAATTCATACGTGCAGTATTCCCGAGTTAGTAACTGAAATCTCAACACTACAGGACTGGTCTGCTGAAGGGCTTCTCTAGCGCGTGTGTCTCTCCCTCCACACAACTCTCCGCCAGCGCGCGCGCCTCTTTTTCTTCCTCCGCGCCAAGCAGGCTGATTTTTTTAACGTTTGATGACGCGATGCACTAAAGTAAACATTCTAAGCACTCCGGTGTACTCGTACGCTTCAGGGAACAGCCAATGCTGTCTGATCACGGTGTTATCGGACGCGTCAAAGGGTTTAAATAGTGTGTTCATTTTATTCTTTTATTATTCAGAGATTCTTCCGCGTACCACTGGAAGAAGTGGTACGCGTACCACAGTTTGAGAACCACTGACTTAGCATGTTTCATAATCTGCAAACATATTATGATGTTTTTTTTATGCTTTTTATGCAAAAACGTTCATACAGTACCTTTTATTCCGATATGGTTAAGGTTAGACTTACGACTGCACATTAAAGAAAAAATATCTTAATATTGCAAATGTGGATATCGCAATATACATATCTTCATGGTTGGGAATAATGAAGTGATTTCATACAAATATATCTTAGTGTGCCTATCATTACCACACCTGACTCTATTTTATTATTAGCCAATGGCAATGTAGTCTGTGCTTTGACATGCAATGTCTACCCTGAGACCTTATATAGACAGGTATACGCCTTTTTTAAATCTAGTAAGGCCTACAGGGAGTGCTCAACCTGCAATCTGTGTGGGTCCTAAGACCCCAGTATAGTGAAGGGGACTCTTCACTGCTCAGTGAGCACCAACTTCCGGAAGACACGTCTCTGTGGTCGTTAAAAATCCCAGGACTTTGAGTGTCTAGAAAAGTGCTATATAAAATGTAAGGGATTATTATTATGTAAAAAAATTCTTTTCAGAGAGGTCATGTTTTGACCTTCAATTAGTCTCACACACATGATCACATGATGCGATTTCGCTGGTCAGTTCACCAAGCTTGAACTTTCCAAGGCTGCGAACAGCGAAACTTGTTGCATGAGCTTGCATTTCCGGTCTGCCGCATTTGCATGCGTATGAATGAAAGTCTATGAGGAGAAATGTGCAGTGTGACTGGGGATTAAGGCTGTAACACTAAAAAAAAAAATTGAAAAAGTGAAGTGCTATGAATACTTTCCGGATGCACTGTATATGTCAATGTGCAACTTCTGAAAACAAGCAGAATGGCCATGCTGATTTCTGGACAAAAACTCTGTACTGATTTTAGTTTGGATGCTGAAATATGAACAATTTTATTCTCAGCTGCTCATCAATGTCAGTTCTAAAGCAGTAGAGCAATCAGAAGAACTCGAAAGAAGAGCAAGTGTTACAAGCTTCTGTTTACAGTCACTTAAGAGCCGTGTCTGGATACTTATTCTTGAGTAATGCGTCTTACCTTTTTAGATGCAAAGGTATGTTTAGTGTGAATCAGCCTAAAGACAGCAAAGCAGTATCTGAACAATTATCGATAATCATTATATCAATAATTAGAATCTAGAATATCGATATCACATTATTTAACTTCCTATTACATTTTTTCTTTATTTTTAAAAACAATCACTATTTGTTAAAAAGTAAACCACTATTGCTAAACGCAGTTTGGTTTTCAGTTGTTGTAATAAAAACTTGTCTTCAGAATTGTATATATTAAACCATAATTTGTTAAAACCCTTTCCTACAACTAAGCATTTTGACCCTATTGCTAAGCAATGGCTGTGTAACCAAATAGCAAAACAGTATTATCTAATCTTAACGGTAGAATAGTTTTATTTTCCCATTTGACATAGCTAATTTCATGATCAACTTATATGTGATGCAAAATCTATGCTGGAATATTGGGGGGGGGGGGGGGGCCTTGGGGTGGACTTAACTTGCTTGAGAGTAAACGTATGAGTTTTTGCAAAGTCTGAATATTCGTATGTGCTAGAAAATAAGCTACTTAACAAAAAAGAGAGTTAATGTACCTAAAAGCTCCCACATAAATCAACAAATTGATTTAAAAGAGCTTTTTGAGATTCAATTTAACAGTGTCAAGACAACCTCTGACTCTGAACTTACTGAGCTTCCTTGAAATAAATAGAAAATAACCATGCATGTTTGACATAATCCTTATATTATGAAGAGGAGTTTTCTTCTGAATTGAAATACTTACCTGTAGTTTAAGTGGTAGGCACTGTATGCTAACATGGAATATTATAGTAATTCATAGTAAATACTATAGTGTTTGAAATTGTTTGAACTAATTTACTTGAATAGTAAATTATTTGAATTAAATTGTTGTAGATGGTTCATTCCACTGTGCTGACCCCTGACAAATCAGGGACTAAGCTAAAGGAAAGCGAGTGAGTGAGTAAACTTGTAGTAATTCTTACTGTGGCAATACACCTATAGTAATAAACAAATTATCCTATTCTGTTTTCTACAATATATTTACACACATCACAATACAATACAGTTTACACTACAGTATTTATTACAGTTAATAGGTTTACTACAATATTACAATATGCTGTGACATTTTTTTAACAAAGTGTTGTAAATAGAATGCATTACACTATAGTATGGTTTAGAAACACTATAATAATTACTTTAAAGTACTCAGTACAGTATTTTTAATGTTATTTTCATGTTGTAATGTTATTGTCTTAGAAAGATGTAATATGCCAGACCCAACAATGCAGAAGAGCTGAAGGCCACTATCAGAGCAACCCGAGTGATGTTTATAACACCTGAGCAGTGCCACAGACTGATAAGGAAACCCACATCAGACAAGTCTGATGAATGGGAGTCTTTTTCAAGCATTATAGACACAAACAGAAATAAAATTACCCTTTGTGCAATGTGATAATACCTCAAAGTTTAACCCTTTAGCAGACAAGGAAGTCACACACCGTGCCACACTGCACCAAGCATTTTAGAATTTTAAACATAGATTTCTATCAGGGTATGCACACCAGCGCTGCAAGTCTGCAGCGCCCATCTACAACTCAGCACACTGTTCATATTTCTGCCGTGCCACAGAGCGGCATCTAAATAGGATGCATTTTAAATAACATGCGATTGTGCACATCCGGCCAAGGTTACTTCCAACTGTCATATGATCACTGCAGCACGACGAGCGGCACAACCAATGTGTGACCAGCTTTAGAAGACCGGGACCTCAGGTTCAGAGCAGAACTCATGTCTCATCACAAATGAGCAAACAAAACTGACATTTAGCCTACAATCTTTGCACAACCTACAGTTTATCTGTTATCTCTCTCTTTGTAGTACCCAATTTAAAAGTGAGATTTTGGAAATCAAAGCTAAATTTAGTTGGAACGGTCGGGTAGACATTTTTTTCCAAATGGGCAGCGGCTGAATATACAAAGACTGAATATACAGTGTGAGTGGTCGGGTGGGAAGTAGTCTCGCAGTCTAGTAGATAGTAGCAAATTGGGAGGGTACAATCAAATCATCCGGTTCCTCAGAGGTGCAAGGCAGCTAAATCCATCCGTCTATGTCTCGTGCCCTCTTGGGATCTCTCAGCAGATCTATTTAAACTGCACAATTTAGTATCTTAAAAAAATTCTGTTAATTAAGTCAGCTCCGCTGTCCGCATTAGATTCTATCATGAGGGTCAGGAATCTGAAGGCATTTTCGGTCAATGAATCATGTCTAGAATTCGGGCCAGGTTACTCTGATGTTATCCTGAGACCCTGATTCGGCTACGTGCCCAAGGTTCCTACCAACTCCTTTAAAGATCAGGTAGTGAACCTGCAAGCACTGACTGTGGAGGAGGCAGACCCAGCCCTTTCTTTGCTGTGTCCTGTGTGTCCTCTGTGCCTTTATGTGGGCAGCACTCAGAGCATAAAATCCTCTAATCAGCTCTTCGTCCATTATTATGGTTGGCAGAAGAAAAGTGCCTTATCCAAACAAAGCTGGTCTCACTGGTTAGTGGATGCCATCACCCTTGCATACTCATGCCAAGGAGCTGCAGGCTGGGCAATACCGAAAACATTTCCAAGATTTTACAATATTCGGGTAGAGCAGGTTAGGACACTTGCTGAGCTATTCTCCTTTCGGTGATGTGTGCACTTACTGTATACTTCTCTGCTAGTAAGTTCCCCATCTTGTGAACCCTAGGAAGTTCCTCCAAGGCCCTCAACATCCAATTAGCAAAGGAGTCAGATGCTTGGCCAATTATGTGGTCTGGTATGCACACTTAGTCAACCTGCATTTTGGGGTTCGGAATGTCTTGTTACTGTTGTAACCCTTATTCTCTAAAGAAGGGAACGAAGGCAGTAAGTTCCAGTGCCTACATCGCTGAATGGTAGTGCAACTGGCTCTGAAGCAGTATGTCTGACAGTAGCTCCTCCAGGTGCTGCTTACATACTCAGCTAATTATTAAGCAGCCATACCTGTGAAGGAGGTTCTCTGCCAGTTCATAGACATTCACTGGCCCATTTTCTTACTCTTCAGAGCAATTAGTCATCTAGTGATTCCTGATAATGTTGTTTAACAACGTTTCCATTCCATCCTTCAAGAACGAATTTTTTGACAGCAAACTATGGAGTTAGAAAAGTCGGCACCTTGGAATTATAAGGTTCTATCTGCGTTCTGAATGATTTTGAGATATTGAGCTTCAAAGTTGTTGCAATGCATAGCAAACAGTACGTGTGTAACATTTTTTTTTTAATAAAAAGTCTTAAAATGTAAATAACTTATTAAAAAAATCCCATAATGTAAATAGGTTGTCAATTAATAAGAATATGTCAATAACTCAATTTTGACAAAAATGTCAGAAAGACCATTATAAACCCCTAATATTTGACTTGAAGCCTGAGCATCTTGTTCTCCATTCGCCATGCTCAGGATCAGCCAGCATGAAAAGTCTGCAGAGTATGTCATCTCGAATACAGCTTTCATCTGATTGACTAAAAGGAATCTCAAAACTGCACACACACATCCAGGGTGATTCTCATGTGAAAGAGGATTTGCACATTCTCATTCAGGATGAACTCACAAAGTTTAAACAACCAAAACTTTTTGTACACAGTTATATATTTGCAAATGTTGTTTTGCATTTGTGAAAAATATTTTATGAATATGTACTTTTATTTTGTGCACGTTAATTGTTTTGTGAATATATATAAACTAGGGCTGTCAAAATTAGCGTGTTAACGCACGCCGATTAATTTGAAATATTTAAGTTGTTAAAAAAATTTACGCATTTAACGCAGGGGCAGTTTTATTTCCTGGCGTGGATGCTTTAAGACTGCTTTTATAAGGGTTGTAGTCCATGGCGCAGGGCATTGTGGGTGTGTAGTTCGCCACGCATGCTGTTGAATGTGAGTGCGCTGTGTGTGTGCGGTGAATTTGAGGGAGAAAGTTTGATACGGTTTTGTGTTAAGTTTACTCCTGTAATTCCACCCGGGAGCTGTTTTGAACTGTGAAGCTGAAAGCACTAAAAGAAGTAAAAGAAGGGCATGCATCGAGTACTTTTGTCCGTCTCATCATTTGCACGAGCCTGCGAGTTAACAAGCTGTTACTCTGCCGCCGGGCATCGCGGAGAAAGTAACACGTGTGTTCAGGGCCGGCGCGTCCATAGAGGCGACCTAGGCGGCCGAGAAGGGCGACAGAATAAAGCCTCACTTTAATCCACGACACCTACCCCCTCCTTCCCGGTCCTCACGTTTATCCGTGAACCGGTCACTTTCTTTTTCACTTTCGGGTTGAGGGCGGCGTGATCACCGTTCGCCTAGAGCACCAGTTCAGCTTGCTCCGGCCCTGCGTGTGTTTAATGAGCAAAGGAATATGGATAAAGGATAATATGGATAATATAGATCCATGTAAATGTACTCAGTGAAAGTGCCAGATGATGTCGCAAGCTGTCAAAGACAGCCCATTCCTCTCTAAGTTGATTCCAAGCCCCCTCAAATGTTTCATTAAGTTTGACGTGTTTCCCCCCTACACGCAACTTTTGTAAAGCGTCTGCTTCTAATTGCTGTATCACAATCCTTGCTTGAGAAATACAGCCATACTTTAAAAACCGTAGTCGTGTATTGTGATGATTTGAAGGGAATGCGCTGTACTGCACGCTCTCTCTCTCTTTCTGTCTGTGTGTGTGTGTGTGTGCGTGCATGCGTGTTGTCACCCAATAATGTCAATAGACTGGACTGTCTTATAGCAACTGCTAATGTTAAGGAGAACTAAGCAAAATTGTTTCTACTTTATAATTAATTTTCTCAACTCGCAAAACAACTTTACAATGAAAACAATTGTTTGTATTCAATACTTTATTATTATTATTATTATTTTTCTTCCAATTTCCATATTTGTAATGCCTGTATTTTGGATTTTTTTGTAGTTCACTTAGAATCCAACATGGAAATATTTTTTGTTTGTTATTGGCATTGATTGTTTTAAAATTCAAATGGCACTTACATGCCTGTGTTTTTATTTCTGTAATAAATACAGCTTTTCGTGATTAATCATGATTAATCACAGACAAAAGTGTGATTAATTAGTTAATTTTTTTAATCAATTGACAGCCCTAATATAAACATTTTGTGCATGTAAATTTGGTTTTATGCTTGCGTATTTGGCTAAGCATGTGTACATTGTGTCTTTTGCATGAATTGCTTTTGATACTTTTCTAATTCTTTACTAAGCAAGATGTTCTTTCGCACTTTCAAAAGCAATGTTTCAAAAAACATGTAGCACAAAACATTTGTCTTAATGTGTATTTTATCATTATTACAATTTACCATTGTTACCTGTAGAAAAAAAAAATATATAT
>CAIGQQ010034690.1:1271960-1290297 GCA_903798035.1 Danio albolineatus
TTTCACCACCCGCTGCAGGGCCTTCCGCTCAGCAACAGAGCAGTTTCCACACCAGACTGTAACACAGTTGGTCAGGATGCCCTCTACTGTGCAGCGGTAGAAGTTTACCAAGACAGCTGATGACAGCTGGTTCTTCTTAAGTTGCCTTAAGAAAAGTAGGAGCTGGTGAGCCTTCTTGAGCAGACTGGAGGTGTTGGTGGTCCAGGAGAGGTCCCTTGAGATGTGGGTCCCCATGGGCCAACAGTCGATGGTAAAAAGGGAGTAGAGGAAGGGGCTCAGCACGCAGCCCTGAGGTACACCAGTGTTGAGTGTGACGGTGGTGGAGCAGATGTGGCCTGATCTAACATTTTGAGGTCTGTTAGTCAGAAACTCTATAACCCAGTTGCAGAGAGACGTGTTGATATCCAGCTCTCTAAGTTTGATCAGTAACTTAGAGAGTATGACAGTGTTGAATGCTGAGCTGAAGTCAACAAACAGCTTTCGTGCATAAGTGTTTTTATTGTCCAGGTGTGTGAGTACAGAGTGCAGTGCTATGGAAACTGCATTTTCTGTGCTCCTATTGCCATGGTAGGCAAACTGATGTGGGTCCAGTGTGGATGGGAGAGAGTCTTTCAGATGCGCCAGGACCAACCGCTCGAAGCACTTCATGATGATGGGTGTGAGTGCTACAGGGCGGTAGTCATTCAGGCATGTTGGGCTAGAGTGTTTCGGCACTGGCACGATGGAGGTGGTTTTAAAGCATGCTGTTACAGCTGCTAGGTTAAGGGACAGGTTGAAAATGTCTGTGAATACCCCAGCAAGCTGTTCTGCACATGCTTTGAGGACGCCCCCAGGAATATCGTCTGGTCCAGCAGCCTTACGCACATTGATCCGACTCAGTGTGGTACAGACTTCTGAGGAGGTGAGTGTGATAGGTGAGTGGTCAGTTGAGGAAGTGATCCTGGTGTTGGGTTCTTTATTGTCTCATTCAAAGCGGGCATAAAAGTCATTTAGCTTGTTCAGGAAGGAGACATCTGTGGCTGTGGGTGTGGAATGGCTGGGTTTGTAGTTGCTGATGGCCTGGATGGCCTGCCACATGCGCCAAGGATCAGAGTTGGAAAAGTGCTCCTCTAGCTTTAGCTTGTAGCAGTGCTTGGCCTTTTTGATGCCCCTCTTCAGGTGAGCCCTGGAAGTGCTGTAGGCCTGTGCATCACCTGATCTGAAGGCAGTGTTGCGTGCCTTCAGCAGGAGGCGCACCTCCTTGTTCATCCATGGCTTTTAAAAAAAAAAAAATATTTATCATTTTACAATATAACAATCAGCACAATTAACAAAAAGAATATTCAGCATTAGGTGGCATCAGAGTATACAAATATAAAAACAGCATATGAGTGGTCAGTGTGTTAACAATGGGTATCATGTAGGCAGAGGTCAAAGGGTTCATAAAGGGTTAAAAAAAATATTCCAGGTTTCCAAAAATATGCGTGTTTTGTTTTTTAGGCTGTATGTTAAATATTCCAAATGCAGTGTGTCATCTATGATATTTTTAAATAATCCAAATGTCGGAGAAAGTTCCTGTTTCCAGTTTAGCAAAATACATTTCTTAGATGCATAAGAAATCAGACCTAGCCTTTTGGTAAATGTTGGGAAAAAAAGAATATATTCTTTATTATTTTTGTATATTTTTTGTTCATTACACAATTGTATTGGTATTGCTTAAGGTAAAATATTAACTGAACATCTTCTGTTGAGTCTGATAAGTTTGCATACTGATGCATTTTTGCAGAAGTAGAAGTTTCTTGCCACTGACTGGAAAGATCTCACTTAGCTTTCCTTTACAATGCGATGTTCTTAAAGGTGTGAAAACAAAATGTTACAGAACATGCCTTATCAGATAAAAGTTTGCAGATAGAGGAAGTATGATTGTTTGTGGCCAATGGAGGACTGGAGAATGATTGACATTGACGAATTTCACTAAACTCCACCTGTTAATACCAGCTGCCTATAAAAGTTGGAGTCAGAAAATGAACTTGGTTGCGCACCTCCTGAATGTAACTTTTGCATTGCATTGAGGATAACAGAATTCTGTGAATCGAATTATTCATTTGTATACAATAAATTGTTACGATGTTTGACATTGAAGAAAAACCTCTCCCGACCTTTTTTATTGAACACGCATGGAATTGGTAAAATATTCCAAAATAAACAAAGAGTCCGATACTTCATTCAAGTTAACTCCAAAAAGGTATATTAAAGGAGTCTTGTGATATTTCTTTCCCAGGGTCATCATAGAAAACTCATGTACATAATCCCAAAACTCATTTAGTTTTTCGCAGTTCCAAAAAATATGAATAATGGTGCCCTTATGTTTTTTACATCTGTTACATAAAGGCGATGCACCAGGATATATCTTACTGAGAAGAACTGGAGTCAAGTAAATCCTTTGTATAAATTTGTAATTTTGTTCAATTATTTTGTTACTAGAAAATGAAAAAAATAAACACTTATATACAACATCCCACTGATCATCATCAAAATTGCAACCAAGGTCTTTTTCCTATATATTTTTTAAAGAGATTAAAGAAGAGTCAGCTTGGTCTCTTAAGATTGCATATATCTCGGATGCCTTTCCCTTCAACATTGAAGTGTTCTCTAAAATGTTTTCTAATTTAGATAATCTCAATGAGATGTGACCCTTTGCAAGAAAATCGTTTATCAGGTGTCTAAGTTGTAAGTACTTGTAAAAATCTTTATTGTCAATACCAAATTCACTTTTTAATTCTGAAAAAGATTTAAGTGTTTCCTCTTTAAAAACTTGCTTAAAAGAGAAAATGCCTTGATCTTTCCACTTCATGAATAATGTTCTTCCTATAGAGGATGGTAAATCTGGATTATATGACACAGGTGATAAGATAGAAATTTTTGAATGCAAGCTACCGAATCTTTTAATTTCTTTCCAGGTTTTTAATATATTATAAATCACAAATGTTTTTATGCAATTGTTTACCTGCTTTATATTATTAATGTAGGGTAATGATGATAATGATACTGGAGAAATAGTTTGTTTCTCTATATCAGTCCACCGTACATTTTCATGAGGGTGTGGCCAGCTTATAATATTTTTTGTTTGTGCTGCCCAATAATATAATTGAAAATCTGGGAGCCCTAAGCCTCCATTTTCTTTTGATTTGCATAAAGTTTTAAAGGCAATCCTTGGTGTATGGTTATCCCAAATAAAAGTGCTAATTTGCTTATTTAAAGATTTGAAAAATGATTTGTTTAAATAGCAGGGTAGGGACTGAAATAAATGATTATAACGTGGCAGTACATTCATTTTGACCACGTTTATTCTTCCCAAGAGAGATAAGGGCAATAAAGACCAATATTCTAAATCATCTTTTATTTTTTTATTTAACGGGAGATAATTATTGCTAGATTTATTCTCAAGATCAGGTGATATCACCACACCCAAATATTTAAAACCCATCTGGCTCCAAATGAAGGGTGATATATTGTTGAGATTTTCAGTGATTGGAGAGGATAATAGGCAGGGATTAGACTTAGTAAAGTTAATTTTGTAGCCTGATATATTGCCAAATCAATTAATAATACTAAGAGCTGCAGGGATACATTGATCAGGTTTAGTTAAATACAATAAAATATCATCTGCATACAGAGATATCTTATGAACAGTATTTGTAATATGTACCCCTAAGACATCATCTCTACCCCGTATAACTTCAGCGAGTGGTTCAATTGCTAGATCAAATAATAAAGGGGAGAGAGGACAGCCCTGTCGACAGCCTCTTCTTAATACTATTTCTTGAGACATTAAATTATTAGTACAGATTTTTGCTAAGGGATTATTATATAAGTTTTGGATCAGCGAGATGAATTTATCACTCAGATTGAATTTTTTTAGAGCCGCAAATAAAAATTTCCACCCGATTCTATCAAATGCCTGTTCAGTCAAGGGATACTATTAATGTTTGTAAGTGGTTCATTTTCGAATGATTAATTATATTTAAGAGCCTACAAATATTATCTGAACTGTATCTAGCTTTAACAAAACTCGTCTGATCTGGGTGAATTAAACAGGGAAGAATTTTTTCCAGTCTGATGGCAAGATGTTTACATATAATTTTAAGATCAACTGGAAGTAGTGAAATTTGGCGATATGACATGCATTCTGTTGCATCTTTATCCTTCTTATGAATTAAAGTTATAATAGCGGTTTTCATTGTTTCAGGGAGACTTCCTTTCTCAAAAAAATCAATAATCATAGGCATAAAAAGGGGTTCGATTTGAGGCCAAAACACCTTACAAAATTTGGAAGGGAATCCATCCAACCCAGGGTTTTTTCCTGATGCCAGGGACCTGATAGCTTCTTGAACTTCTAATGAAGTGGGCGGTGCATCCAAATATGCCCTGTCCCCCTCTCCCAGTGATGGTAAAGTTATAGAATCCAAAAATGTTTGTATATTTGAATCTGAGGGATTCTCAGAATAATAAAGTTTATTATAAAATTCAGCAAAAGCTTGATTGATCAATTTTGTATCATATGTTAATTGGCCTTTAGAGTTACGAATTGCTTTAATTGTATGTTCTGCCTGTTCCTTCTTCAACTGATGAGCTAATAATCTACTAGGTTTATTCCCGAATTCAAAATACTTCTGTTTCGTATTATGTCTTGTTGAATAGAATGTATAATCTCTGGTTCCAGGATTTAATTCTCTCCATATATCGACTACGCCTACTTCACTGGAGGCACATTTTAGGGCTTTAGATGAGTTATGATTACACATTGAAAATGTAGACCTATCCAAATTTGCATCAAAGCAACAGTTAAAATCCCCCGCTAAAAGGCCAAAAGAAGAACAGTATTGATTAAATAAAGTAATGATATTGCTCATAAATTTGGGGGTATCTGTATTGGGAGCATATATGTTCATTAGAGTAATTTCTTGACCATATAGTGTACCTTTAATCAGTATAAATTGTCCTTCTCGGTCATTCTGTTGTTCTCTAAATAAAAAAAGGAACATTTTTATGTATAAGTATAGCGGTTCCTCTTTTTTCAGTTGTATAACTTGAAAAAAATACCTGGCCCAACCAGTCCCTCTTAAGTGTTTGATGCTCTATATTAGACAGGTGGGTTTCCTGCAAGAAGGCAATGTTAACTTTTTCTTTCTTGAGGAATGTGAGCACCCGTTTGTGCTTAATAGGGTGGCCTAATCCTTTGACATTCCATGTTATCACTTTGCATACATTGTCCATTTTTTAATAGTGCTAAGGTTGTGTTCAAGTGCTCAAATCCCCAACACACATATTTACTGAAAAAAACAAAAACTTGTCATCTCAAAGACTTACAGTACTAGACCTCAAAAGAATATAATGCTTAACAAGAGCATTTCCTCAAAAATTCGAAATAAAAAATTAAGTTTGTAATTATTAGTCTTTGACAGTCTTAACGAGACATTTATACCCCAACTAGCTTATTAATTTTAGTCCGATCCATATATGCTTACTCGCATAGACAGTCTAGTCAATTTTACGATAGAACTCCTCGGCTATTTTGGGAGATCAGAACAGGTGGATCCTTTTGTCATAAAGAATCCGCAGTTTGCAGGGTAGAATAAGGAATCCACGATACATCCCTTTATCAGCAAACAGTTTTCTGACGGTGTTAAACTCCCGGCGTTGTCGCATAGTTTCGACTGAGAAATCCTCGGAAAATAACAGCCTATTTCCATTGTAGGTGATTTCTCTGCGTCTTGTTGAGCGAAATACCAGTTCCTTATCCTGAAATTTAAGGAAGTGCATGAGAACGGCCCTATGTTGGTTAGGTTGAGCTGGAGCTAAAGTCCTGTGGACCCGCTCCAGGGAGAGCGGTGTGTCAGGTGTCACATCCAACCTTCCGCGCCCTCGCGAAGACCAAAGAGTCGAAGATTCCGCCGCCACAATGCGCTCCTCTGCGTCGTCGATTCTTTTTTCGTTTGCCGTTACTGCATTTTTAATTTCTGTCAGATTATTCTCTAACGTCTTAACAGACGTTGAAACTTCTGTTAATCGTTTTTCAATACCGTCCAGTTTAGATCCAAGCTCAGTTCTCAATGCTTTTAATTCTGTTAACACGTCTGATGTATCCGCCATGACAGCCATGTCAAGATCGACATGAGGTTTCAGTTTTTCCGCGCCTGTTCTACGAGCTCTAGTAAAAATGTCACACTGTTTTGAAGCAAGATGTTTGGACATACTCAAATTGTTAATTTCGATCTGAGTTAGTAAAGTTTACAAGGGTATAATAACGTTTTTGTGTGCTGGTTGCCAGAGCAAATCAATCAACCAGCCATCCTCGCTAGAGCCACGTGACCTCCCCCCATCCATGGCTTTTGATTTGGGTATGTGGTGATCTGCTTCTGGGTAGTAACACTGTCTATGGTGGTGTTAATGTGTTCCAGAACAGAGGAAGTGTAGCTGTCTATGTCTGTGTGAGAGCAGCAGGTGGCCTGGGAAGCAAACATACTCCAGTCTGTGTGTTGAAACCTGTCCTGGAGTGGTGAGTCTACCCCTGCTGGCCACACTTTGATGGTCCTCACTGATGGCTTCACACGGTTGATGAGGGTTGAGTACTTGGGGGTGAGGAACAAAGAAAGGTGATCTGACTGACCCAAGTGGGGGAAGGGGGTCGCCGCGTAGGCGTCAGCCATGTTTGTGTACACCTGGTCCAAAGTTTTGTTTCCCCTTGTGTGACAGAAAATGTTTTGATGGAATTTGGGAAGCACTGTCTTTAAGTTTGAGTGATTAAAATCACCCGCAACAATAAAGGCAGCCTCCGGGTCTGTTGTTTGAGAAGTCTGTTGTTTGCTGATGGCCGCATGAAGTTCGTTCATTGCAACCCTGGCGTCAGCATCCGGAGGAATAATTATAGTTATAAATCGGCAGTTATAATGGTGGAGGTGAACTCCCGCGGCAGATAAAACGGTCTGCATTTAACCATTAGAAATTCCAGGTTAACAGAGCAATGTCTCCCAACGATGAGTTTGTGCACCAAGATTTGTTAACATAAATGCATAATCCTTTTTCTTACCGGAGTCATCCGCCGTTCTGTCTGCTCGGAATGTGTGGTGCTCAGTTAATGATACAACGTTGTCTGGTATCCCGCCATTTAGCCATGTTTCTGTGAAAATCATGATATTACAGTTCCATAATCTTTTGCTGTTGTTGATGCGTAGTCAAATCTCATCCATTTTGTTCACCAGAGAAAAATGCTGGGTAAAGAGAGCCGGTGTGGTGTTAGCTTTAGCTTAGCTCTTAGCCCGCCACGCCTCCCCCGTCTCGGTTTATGTTCTCGACGCCGCCTTTGAGCACTTCCGCCCAGCCGAGCAGAGTGCTCAGACTCGGCTGATCTAGCGATCTCAGGAATGAGTCGAAGATTGCTAATAAAACTGTCCGGAATGCACAAACCAATATCCAATATCTCCTGTCGGGTGTACGATGTAAAGGCACAACTGTTCTGCACGAACAGACCTGAAATTAGCAGGAAAAATACTGCAAAAATAAGACTGCTATAATACATTTTGTATATCAGAAAATCATGCATCTGTATGCATCTGTAGCAATGCATCTCTAACTTTTTCATTTATTTAAATTTCATCTTATTTTATTCTTGAAATCATGTGTTTATTATTAGACTGGTGTCACATACTCCTCTTCTGTCTTCAGAACTGCTAAGGTTTCTCAGTCCCACCATTACAAATTCTTCCTTCTAAGATTTTTGAATGTGCCATTGCTTTATTTAAATAAAAGAATGTCCAAGACAAAGCTATTAAGTTTCTTATGAGTATATGTAAACTACCAGTGAAATTTACTGCAATGCGATGCGGCGCCACTTAAAATCTTGCCTAGGGCGCCAAATTGGTTAGGGCCGGGCCTGGTTAAAGCTCAAGAGTGAGACCATGTTGGTCGCACATGCGACCTAATTTCCCAATGGTGCGACAAAAAAAATGTAGGTCACACTGGTGCATCCTGTCTTTTGAGGGCAAAAAATAAATACATTTTTAAGAATTCTCTGACTGTATGTGGTTCAATAGACACAAAGTAGAGATGCTGATTTTGGTTAATTTTCCCAACTGGCAAATGCATTATCATTTATGAAAGGGTCACAAAACACAAAAACACATTTTTTGAGCTGTTGACAGCCATGTATGTGTCCCACACTGCTATAAACACTATTAGGACACATATATTTCGCTAAAGAGTGAAAATTGGTTGTTTTGCGTTATTTCGAGCAAATTCGTTCTTTCGGTTTGAAACAAATTTTTGAAGCTGCGTCACACCGATGAGATCTATGCATGTACTCCAGCGTGGAGAGTGGACGTCTGTACCAGCGAGTACATCGTGACATCTCTGAGTGTGTAGCATTGATTCATAACAAAGACTTGGTTCGAACCAACCAGCACGCTCTTTTGTGTATGCGGCGCAACTTCATTAATATTCATGATCGATTCGAAGATTGTTTGTACCTGTTAGTGTTCAGTCGGCAAGGAAGCGCCACGCTGTGTTGTTAAAACAAGTGGAAGAAGAAGAATTGTTTGGAGACACAGGTCGCCAGTGTTGTGTTTATGTGCTGCAACAAGGTTTTGGTTTCATTTCCCGCTATGAGAGTGCAGCTGGACTCCCACGCGCGCAGCAGAAACTTTTTTTTTTTTTTTTTTCACACGAAATCTTTCAGCATCTGGAAATAGTGAAATCCGGATTTACCGCTCATCTCCTTTTAAAAAAAATACACAGCTCCAGTTCATGTTGATTATCTTGTTTTTGGTAAGTATACGCGATCTGTGCTCTTTGTTTGTTTATTCAGATGGGAAAGTTAGTTAGTTTTGTCAGCAGTACTGTTTCAGTGTTTATAGACAGACCTTAGTCAGAGTGATTAGAACGGTTACTGAGTTTACAGCACGTTAACATCACTACAATATTGTAGACTGAAAGATCCTCTGTAAATGGTGCTCTCCGAGTGGAAAAATATAAACGCCGCATTTTGTGACAGGATAGTGTATCCACACATGGCTTTCTGGCACTACCTACCGAGAGCATAAGTTACCGAGAAATGCGGAGGGGTTTTTATTTCTCTCATACGCCGCGCGGTATCAAACACTCCATTAAAAATGCACTCTTAGCGGTTTCTCGCATCTCATTTGTCACGAGGGCATGCAAGAAATGTTCCTGGATTAAAGAGAAAGTGCCGTTAAAGTCGACAAATTAATAATTTGGCAAATAATTCGATTACTGATGTCCATGTAAACACAGTCACTGTCTTTCTCCCCTGTGTCTGTGTTTGTTGTGCCTCTGTGTGAACATCAGCACGTGCACAAATGGAAACTCCCATTTTTATGCAAAACCTTCCCTCTTTCCCCTTCCCCGACACTCCTACCTAAACCAAGCTGGACACACCCACTTTCCTGAGCTTTTCCAAACTAGAGGTGTGAAAACACCCGGCTGAGACTGGGGGGTTTCATGGCCCTTTAACTCTTAACTTATCAGAATAATATCAAATTATGATGTAATTAGAAAAAAAAAAATTGACGTGTATATTTTGTGCTTGACACATTAAATATAGCATTTTTTAAATCTAAGATGTGCGAATAACAGAATTTTCATGCTCCTGCAGCATTTATATGCCTACTAAATAAAAGAATAAAATAAATAAGGATGCACTCTTTATTTTAACTTAAATTTAAAATTTAGAATAGGGTGCAAATCAAAAAGACTGACTGAATCCGTGCTTTTATTTTCTTCATCTCTCGCACAATGAGTTTAGTGTGAGAAATGTTTTAATTTAGAAAACATGTCCTCAGTTTGGTGTAGTGTCAATCTGGCACAGAAAATATCAGTATATCAATATAGGCTTTGCTGAAAGACAATCTTACCAGCAACGAGGGATAATAATGGTATAAGAGATTTGAAAGAAAATTAATATTAAGGAAAGAAAACAAACTTAATAACAACAGATCCTATTAATGTTGTATAATACCCTTAAATAGTGTATAGTTGATGGCAAAGAATCAATTTTTTATTGAGGTTGTGTTGTCTATCAAATAGCTTTTTTCTGCACAGAAGTTTTAAAAATATGCACGTGCTGCGGCCGCGGTGATGAGTGACAATGACAAGGCACATATATGATGACTTTCATTTAAAGTAGCCTAGATTTATCACTGTTGCTAGATCCTGGAAGGCACGTAAGCAGTGCACAAAACTCAGTGCCAATAGAAAACAGCTCATCTCACCTCAAACAATGAATTATTAAACCATAGCTTATTTATTATTGTTGTCTTAATCATTATTATTATTTTATTATCTGTATTTTTGTTTACAGCTCATTTATAAATGTCAATGCAGTACCTGCAAAAGATAATTGAAAATCATTTTACCAAACTTTAAAAAAACGTAACGTACAGTAGGTTAAACTAGTGTTTTTTACATAGTTCAAAATGTTAAATTAAAAGTCATAAGCTAAAAATACAAATTAAAAATGTAGCTTTTTTTCTGTCATTTTCTAAATGGGTAGATCTTGCCTTTCGGCAAGAAGTCAGGGATCTTACCAGTGACCACTGGGTTAAACGGTCAATATTAGCGGTGGTAAGTTACCTTTCTTGAAGAACTGTGCTTTGAATAAAGAACTTTATGTTGACCAGATGATTAATTAATCATTAACAGGTCAATATTGCCAATATGGATAGCATTTTTGAAACTGTGGTGTTAAATGCGTTGAAAATTTGGGTCCACATAACTTTTGTTCTGGTGGAACTTAGAAAATGTTTTGGGTGCACCAGTGCAACCAGTGCAAAAAGTTAGTCTAAAGCCCTACAGGAGGATAGCGGGACCAATTGCGTGCCTGTCAATGGTTACTAGTTGGCTTCCCTTTGACAAATGATCAGCGTTGTCACTATTTATGTACATTTTAAGCTTTTTAATTGGTTTTCCCTACATTTTAACACCATTGGAGAGCAAAGACATTTGCGTTTCACGGGATACCCAAAATATAGAGAAAGCAACAAGTTCATTCATTTATTCATTTTCTTGTCGGCTTAGTCCCTTTATTAATCTGGGGTCACCACAGCGGAATGAACCGCCAACTTATCCAGCATGTGTTTTACGCAGCAGATGCCCTTCGAGCTGAAAATCACTGGCAAACATCCATACACACTCATTCACACACATAGACTAGGGCCATTTTAGCCTACACAATTTACCTATATCTTTATACCTATGTCTTTGAACTTGTGAGGGAAACCAGAGCACCCGGAGGAAATCCATGCGAACACGGGGAGAACATGCAAACTCCACACAGAAATGTCAATTGACCCAGCCAGGGCTCGAACCAGTGACCTGTGCCACCGTGAGGCCCAAAGTAACAAGTTATAGTTTAAAAATTAAAAAATATATATATTAATTTAATCTGAAAGGCAATTATCATGTTTCACAAACACCCTGGTAAGCATCCCAATGTCTTCCAACGTAGACTATTGGACATCAGTACAAAAACTTTGTTCCAGTTGATGAGCTTTAAGGCAGATACAGTGATTCTTCACCTCAAACACAGTATTTTATTGCCAATATAACCGCTATATAATCAGCTGTACAGTCCACCCCCCGCATCACATGATGTCTATCATGTCTTTGCATGGATTAACATGTAAATAAGAATTGCTGACTTCTCTAAGATGACTTCATGACTGCAGCAAAGGTAAGTTATCAATAAAGATTCCTTCTTGAAGGAATAAGAGACTCCTGGTCTTTACTTCTGAGTTCATAACATAGGAAAGCTGCATAACTATCTTTACCAACCTGTTGCTGAGAGCCTGTCAATAGCAGCCCATGAGTTCCTGATGCTGCTGCTGCAGTTGGAGCCACTGATGGTGAAGTCATGAGTGACCACACGGTAAAACTCTCCACATGGCACAATGAATTGCCAGATGGGAGCAGACGCTGCAAGAGCCCTGAAAACACAAGATTACAATCACTAATTAACTCATCATCATGAACCTCCCTAATGAATCATATGCCAGTCCTTAATTAGACATATAGTTACACACTGCATTTAGATATTTTACTTTTCATGAACCCAGTGACAGTTTAAATGTAAATCTTATTTTTACTTTTTAGGCATAGTACTGCATAAAGTATGCATATATTGTACTAATGCACTTTTAATAAGAAATCTTACATTTAAATATATACCATATTAACTGTGACCTTTAAGTGCATCTTAAGTCATCAATTTATTTTGGTGGCATATACAGTGGTGTGAAAAAAGTATCACACTGCGCTATGTGGATTTTGTTTTCCGTTAATAACAAAAAAAATTATGATGTGTTTACTTGTGTTATCTATAACTTGTATTTAAATTTCTTTGATAATCTAAAACATTAAAGTGTAACAAGCATGCAAAAAATCAGTATGAGGCAAACACCTTTTCACACTACTGTACAATTAATGATTGCATTGGCATGAAACTAAAAACAGCTTTAATTTATGTAATTGCGATTTGTTATTATTATTGTTATTATTATTATTATTATTAATAGCAGAAATAGTAAAAGTAATTAATAGTAAATAGTAATTCTTTTTCATAAAAATGCTGTTTAATTTATCGAAGAGTTGTGAAGTATCAATTTCCACAGCAACACTGTTTTCAGTATTGATAATAAAAATAGTGTTTGTGACACTAAATATTAATATATTTTTGTCGCTAAATGTTATGTTAAAGAAATATGAAAATATAGCAAATCAGTAAAAAGTTATTGTAATATTACATTATTTCACTGAATTTATAGTGTATATATAGTATTCAACATATGAGCATAACATATTAGCATAGCAAGCACTCACCCTACTACAGCATTGGGATACTTCATCCTCAGCCAGGCTGCTAGCATCCCTCCATAGGAGCCGCCTATTGCGATAACTGAACTCTTCTGAGCTCCAGGCAGACTTTTTTTCAGAGATTTAATGAGCACTGCAAAATCAGCTAAAACCTGTTCTGAGGTCAGGTAGTTCAGGTATTTGGCATTCTGGAAAAAATATAGACAATTCAGAAGGCAATGGATGGTGTCAGAGAAATGACCCATGATTCTGGCCATAACTAGCAGTCTTGACTCACACTGTAGGACTCCTCTCCGAATGGCAGAGACTCTCCATAGTAGCGATGTTCAGCAAAAACCAGCAAAGCTCCCAGCTCCTCTGCTACATCCCACATAAAACCCTAGGCAAAGGGTAAAGGCAGAGATACTGAACTTAAATTTTTAGTGAAAATTTGCAGTTGATAATAACATCTATTTCTTTTTTAGCTTCACAGAACTGATGATGCCACTGTATTTTATGATCATGTATATGTGAAGTAAATTATGCTGATGTTGAAAAATATTTGGCCACTCCACTTATGTCACATTTTACTATGACGTGAACAGATATGCATAAATCACTAAAATTCTAATTTTAACTTGAGCCAATAAGCACAGTGCTCAAATGACAGTTTGAACACAACATCGAATCTACAATCTCCCTTAATACATTACTAACAAGAGTGGAATTATCGACTAAACAACACTCCTGCTACCAGCTGCTTACATTCCAGACATGGGAAAACACAGATGGCTGAAAATAGCTCTTTTTAGATTGATTCAGAATCTCACTGCTACACAAATAGCCACAGACTTTTACAAAAGATTGCAGTTCTTGAAACAAAGTTACTTGCGATCCGACCAGAACTGCTAGATCACACAGGACCGCTTCATTGTGGAACCTCACAGCATATAGCTGGTGAGTCCCATAAATCTACTCCAGCTACTGCTGTGAGCACAGAAAAACTAAATTAAATTGTTGAAAATGAGCATGATAACTAATGGTATAAACAAGGTGCGAGACCAAAGGGTACTGGCGGGGTCAGATCACGAAGATCATACGCTGCTGCATTAGGGTCCTCTACACTAAATACAAATCGGACTCAAATACAGCTTCAGAACAGATATGAAGTTGAGTAATATAAGGGGAAAATCCCCAAATGTAGTCAAACAGAGATGGCATGACTCAGCAGCTAATTCTGCATGGAATGAAGGCCCAAGACAGACTAGACAGCAGCATTCTGTCAGGAAAGGACTGAATTTCATTGACAACTTCTTCTGGAATCAAAAACAACTGTTAACATTAGATGACCTCTGTAAGACTTTGAGTTCTCAAATCCTTTGATGTCTTTGGCAATTCAAAGACATGAGCTGAAAACACAGACAAATTGGCTCTTCCCCTTATTTACATTTGAAATACCTCCAAAACCCCCTCTGTCTTCCTCTCACTTAACTCACACAAACTGGTCATCTCAAAGTATGAATTGTTCAATATCAATGCAAGTGACTTTATCTATCATGTTTGATATCATTTGAAATGTCTCAGTGCGACTGGTACAATGGTCTCATTCCCTCAGAAATAGACATAACCTAAATAATAAATATATAAATTCAGGTATCTTTTGCACCCCTGCCAAGGGTGCCTTTTGTTATTCAACACACACCCCTTCTATCCCTTGGTTTGGATATTTAAGGTTGAGTTCCAAGCTGTTCGGGGCGCTTCTGCATTCAGAGTGGCCCATGGTGCGGCGTTTCTTAAAACTCCACACTATGTAGTTTTTGAAAGTCAGGTGTGCATCTTTTGATTTGAATTTATCTTTGAGAATTTGATGTTTTGTATTGATCGTTTATGAATTGACTGAATGAATTGGCATAATACACATTTACCTGACTAATGAATTGTTATATTTGAATTTATCCTTGTTACTCTGAAATTATTTACTCAGATAAGTTAAGAATGTGCTAGACTCCATGATAGACTAAACATAACACATGTTAGATGGAGTTCCTAGAAATTCCAACATATCGTCTGACTTTAATTATGTTATCCGTTGCAAATCACTATGGTGAGTCAGAGTAAATGCATTAAGATGAAATGTAATAGAGTTAGAGGGCGCCACGGTGGCGCGTGGGTAGCACGTTCGCCTCACAGCAAGAAGGTCGCTGGTTCGATCCCCGGTTGGGGCAGGTCCCAGTTGGGCCAGTTGGCATTTCTGTGTGGAGTTTGCATGTTCTCCCCGTGGTTGCGTGGGTTTCCTCCGGGTGCTCCGGTTTCCCCCACAGTCCAAAGACATGCGGTACAGGTGAATTGGGTAAGCTAAATTGTCCATAGTGTATGTGTGTGAATGAGAATGTATGAATGTGTTTCCCAGAGATGGGTTGTGGCTGGAAGGGCATCCGCTGCGTAAAACAAATGCCTGATAAGTTGGCGGTTCATTCCGCTGTGGCGACCCCGGATTAATAATGGGACCAAGCCGAAAAGAAAATGAATGAATAAATGTAATAGAGTTAGAGTAATTTCATTAAAGAATTCAAGAAAGAAGTTTTCTTTAAATGGTACTAACAAACTATTATGTCTTAAATGGTACTGATTTTACCTCTGGTTAAATATTTCAATCATAATTAAGTTGTACGTGATTATTTTAATCATGGAAAATTAGAGCTATAGGCTACTGGTTTAACCCCTGGTTATCATTTGAGTTTTAACTTAGTGTACATAGATGATTGCAGGAATCAAATGATTATTATTTAAATAATGACATCGTCTGTCTGTCTATTAAATAGTATTAATCACCAACCGCTAATTATTGATCAAGCTAGTGAATCTATGATGCATTACAGCCGGCGTAAAGTAACATAGATTCACAACAAATGAGTAAATAAGAGTAAAAAGTACTAATGGAGCTAGAGTAATTACATTAAAGAATGGCTATAAAGTTCTTTGAATGGTACTGGCGAACTAACCGCTGATTATTGTTGTTTCGACAATAATTAAGTTGTACATGGGAAAAATTCGGTAAGAGTTATAAGAGTATTCAAATATATACCAAAATGTCTCATGAACTACTAAATTAATACAGTAATATAAATTATAAATTGGAGTCAGATAAAACGAGAACAAACATATTAATTTTCTAAAACCATCTTTTATCAAGACTGGAGTCAGATATGAGTTAAACTTGAAGTAAATCAACATTGTGCCCTGGAAAGATAAAACATGCAAATGAGCTTTCATCCAGCAGTAGACACCGCCGTTGGACTATCTGGCTGGACCTTACAGCCTCCATCTAAACAAACTTAGTGCAAAAGTGCTAAAGGACAATATCTATTCCTCCCTCCATCATTCATGGGCTGTATGTGCCACTGAACTCAACACACTCCCCTAATAAATGTCAGAATGACCATACTTCAAATCAGCTCATGAGTAGACTTGGGGCTATCACATTTTACAAGGACAGAGAAAACTCTACGCAGCTACAACCACTCCTCACGGACACACTGCTGACTGCACCCTGCACACTTAGCTGAACACAGATAGACTGTGTCGCATCAGAACAGCATCATGTCTCAGCACTCAACAATGATCTTCAGGAAAATAGCCAGCATAATATATTTCAGCAGTCAGGAACTTCAGAGCCACACCCTCTGTCACCAGACACTCTCTCATTGTCACCTTGCTCTTCTTTCTTACATTTTTTAAAAAGATGGAGCAACTGGTGTTTGCTGGAATTAAACTTTCATACTTTATTGCTGTAAGCCCCCAGTTATCAACCAAAAAGTGGCTTGCTCCACAATCACCTCTGTGCCCACCAGAAAGAGCCCTCCGACTCCTGCCACACCTCCAGGGCACAAACAACGCCCATCTTCAGCTGGTGAACAAAATGGTCATAGATGTGGGTCAGGTGCCCGCTATAATAACAGTATCTTTATCAAATGTTTACAGAACAAGCGGGAACCCAGTGTGCATGTAGCTTTCTCTATGCAGATATGTGTTGTATTACGTGAGAGAAAATCACATGCCTCTTCAAGTCATAGAGCAAATCATTAAAATCTGGTGTCTATTAAGTGAAGTTTCACAAACTAATTTCGAGAGGAACACGTGATACTATTGACCGCAGCTGGTCTCTCATTTACAATCACCAGCCTGCCAATCAGATTAAACCAATGCCACTATAAGTATCCCAGCATACATCACTCCCACTCTACTTCCTCCTTTTTCTCAACCCTCCCTCCTCCCTGTCTTGCAATAACCCTATCACTGCAAGATGCTTTTGCCACCCCTGCATATATCTGCACCCACTTGCAATTACTGCAAAAACAAAAAAAGAAAAAAAAACTCACACAGGATTTATTTGTCAATATCTCTATACTGAAATTTGGTCACACAATGATGCTAACTTTTCTGAATTTCTCATTTCAGGTTTGTCTAATGGATCCCACTCCAGTGTCTTCACTCTCCCGTCCTACAACCGCGCCTGCCCCAAATTACAATCTGACATCGCTGAACCTGAAGCGGTTGAGCAATTAACCAAGAAAGAGATTGATAACAATTTTTAATCTGGAAACTAGAACATTTCTGACAAAATGACTGATAATTGATCTTTCATCTCCCCACAATTCTGCCTCTCAAATATTAACAGCCTCATTCCGCCCTACGAATTTTCTTTAAACTACCATGACATAGACCAAGTGATTTTTCTTTAATTAAACTAGTCAGCCGTAACGCTTGGCTCGCTACAGTCGACATCACGTCAGCCTTTAAAATCGTGCCATTACATCCTGATTTCTGGCATCTTTTTGGCATCAAATGGGAATCACAATTCTACTTCGCAGTCCGCCTAACATTCGGATGCAGAAGTAGCCCAAAATATTCGACATGCTTTCAGAAGCTATATGCTGGATCCTCGCTAATAACTACGGAATTCAGCATGTAGTTCACCTTGATGATTTCCTCATTACCTCCTCCCCAAACACCCCACCAGCCAAACACCTAGCGACTACCAAAACAGTTTCGCTAAACTTGGCATTCACCTCGCAGAGGAAAAAACCTCCGGCCCAATCGAATTCTTAGGCATCAATCTAGATTCACTAAAAATTCCAAGCATCCCTACCTAAGGAAAAATCGACCAGATAATTTCCTTATCTTCTATATTGTTGGAAAAACAAGCATGTCTTAAACGTGAACTTCTGTCAATACTAGGACATCTGAATTCGCTATGCATCATTCCCCAGGGACGCCCCTTCATCTCTCACCTCCTTCAACTCGCAGCATCGGCGCACGGATTGGACGAGACCATCATTTTATCCGTATCCATACCGTAACGAACTCAGCCTCTGGGTTTCCTTCCTCGAGTGCTGGAACGGCTGCTCATTCTTTTATAGTGATTTAATCTCATCCCCCATAGATATTGTAGGAATCGGCTCTTTGGTTTAAATCAAATTTAAACTTTGGGGAT
>CAIGQQ010034690.1:1290697-1300937 GCA_903798035.1 Danio albolineatus
TTTGAGTGTAGCCTCTTTTATTGTTTTAAAATGTAGAGTTAATTAGCGAGCATTTGTGATCACGCTTGTCAAGTCATCCTGTGGATAACCTTTTGCTGGCTGCCCGTGGATTGCTTTGAAAGTGCGATCAACACTCAGACATGTAGGCACCAATCAATCTTATAAGGATATGGTCAGTGTTATGTTCGATTCTGGAAAGGTCCGTTGACTCCCCACATATCCCCATTTGGATGGTGATGTTCCAGATATGAACATCAGCAGACACTGAAACAAGAGACATGGGTAGAGAGATAGAGAACAGACACACAAGACACAAACCACATTTCCATTCCATAGACTGAGTTCTGGTGCAGGTTTTAGATTAAATTGATTGGGTTAGGAACACTTGAGGTGTAGTGTAACATTGCCTGAAATAATTCAAATTTAGTTATTCAGCTAGTCTACTTCATCGAGAGTATGGGGTGGCGCTAGCTTCAACTTAAATTAGGTTCAGGTCTAGAGTGGTTTTATCTGCTTAACTGGCAGATAGAAAAATTGTTTGCAGCAATTGACACTACTTTGGTAGAAGGTGTCAATCCTACTTTTAGGCCCTGTGCACGAATTTGCGGGGGTTCCCTGTGGAGGGGACTGGAACTGCAAATTAGTCTGACAGAGAGAGAGGGGGGAGAAGGATATGGAAAGGCACAGTGATGCAACAAAAATTGAGGTATGTCAAAAACCAGCAACAACAGTGTTGCATATGAAGGGTGGCTCCTCTCTACTAGAGGTGGTCCTAGCTGTGCTGTAGAGGAGAGAGTGTTAGTGTTGTGTTTAACTAGGTGTTTCCCTAGAATGTCAGAGATTATGTTAGCTTGTAGAGGGTAGGACAGTTGGTCTGTGTCAGTAGTTGTGGTCCTCCCCCATTTGTTGTTCAATGATGATGGAGCAGTCAAATTTCCTCGTTGAAGAGGTCATCCAGTAAGTGAGGGACTGGAGTTTAGCATGGGTCGGGAAGAGTTTCAGGACTGAATTGATGTTTGTCGGAGGAATGGCAGACGACCAGAGCAGCACTCTTTTGAGCATGAGGGCTTTCACCTGCAAGTGTTTGTTGGTTCAGATGGTCGCTGCTTGTCCGCTCGGCGACGAGTCAGGCTGAATCTGCTTTTTCCTTTTGCCACTTCCTGTCCTCCTCCTATGCATTTGAAAAACTCTTTCATCATCATTTTTACCAGTTCTTGAGGGTCAAATCCCGGTGGGGTATTTTCCTCTTGCTGGAATTGAGTCTGAGTGTTGTCAGTGTGAAAATTTTTTGAGTATCTTCGATGACTCCTTGGGCTTGATGATACAGGGTTTTGATGTCTTCTTTTGGAAGGACTACTGGTTGGTGACCAGCTTTTGTTTGACCCCCATTGGTTTCGAAATGAGGTGGACTGGTTCCATGATCTTTCCCTGTGGCTTTCAGGTGAGCGTCGTTGTCCAGACGGTTCATTCCAGCGACTGTTCCTCTGTTTAGGTCTATTGTTAGAATAGGAGTCACGTTGTCTGTTGGACGAAGATACATTCCACCCTGGGGATAGTGGTTTCACATTGTTTGGCCATGGGGCACCTTCTAGTGCCAGTTCTGGACTTTGGGTGTTAAGATCAAAAACTGTTGCAGTTTTGGTGGTTTTCTCTAACACCATCTTTTGTTTGCTGTAGGCTTTCTGCGTCAAATCTCGCAATTGTTGGGTGCTCATTGTTCGTGGGCATGCGAGTACTCCGAGATGTTGGCTTACTGCAGGATGAAGATTTCTCAGGAAGAGAATCTTGAAGTTCAGGTCTTCTTCCATATACGGTTCGTTGCAAGTTCCGAAAAAGGCTTGCCTGAGTCGGTTGTAGTAAGCGTGTGGGGACTCATTGCGAACTTTTTTTGTCTCCAAAGCACCTAACAGTCCTTGATCTGATGCAGGGTTTGCAAACTCTCTGATGAGGGCTTCTTGGAGCAGGCGGTAATCGTTCTTTACCTGAGCCGGCTGTCGGTCCAGGAAGCTGCGCACCTCAGTGCTGGATGTGGCTCGTAGCAAATACAGTCTTTCATTGTCAGAGACATTGGGTCTCATTTCCAGGTGGAAATCAATGTCTTGCAAATAAGCGTGGACCTCCAAACCCCCTGGCACACCTGGAGTAAACTTGCCAATGTTTCTGGCCAGCTTGTCATGGTCTTTAAGGTCCAGACTGTATGATGATCTGTGATTGGCTATCACAGGCTCTCGTCGCTGTGGGGTAAAGTAAGGCTTTTCAGAAGGTGTTGGTGAAGATCTTCGACATGGTTTCTCACCTTTTTCAATATGTGTGAGCTCAGGGACAGGGGATCCTGTCCTGCTTGGCAGAGGCGAGGCTGGAGCCAATCTTGTCATTGAGGGTTCATGGCGCAGTGCATAAGCATGCTTGAGTTCATCTTTGACACTGGCGGACTCCTCTTTGATGTCATCCATTTCCTGCATTAGTCTGTCAATCTCATGTCTTGCTTCACGCAGGTGATTTTCAAGGGCTTTGTTTCTGGCCTTCTTGTCTCTTAAGTCCACTTTTGCTTCTTTCAGTAGCTGTTCAGCGTACTCTAGCTTGTTAGCAACGTCAGCGTGGTCTGCTCTGGCTTGTTCTCTTTCTTCTGTGATGGCTGTTAGAGCGTCTTTTAGTTTGTTGATCTCCTCTGTGGTACCTTCATCCATCTCATTTGGTTGATCCAGTCGTTCCTGTGCCTCCAGCTCTAGCTGCTCGATGCGGGCTTGCAGGCGTGTCAGCTTGTGCCGGAGTTGGGAGGCGTGTCTATCACACAACTTGAGGGTGGCGATGAGTGTGTGACTCAAAGTACCAGTGATTTTGGCCAGTTCTTTGTGATTGAAGCTTTGGCTTGGGTCTTGCTTCATTACGCTGTTTATGGTCTCATCCAGCTGGTCTTGCGTCAGAGGCTGCAGTGTTTCGGCAGCTTTAGGGAGGAGACTGCTTGTTACAACGCTCAGCCATGTTTCTAGGTCCTTCCAGTGGCCAGCTGCATCTGGGGTATGTGCCATGTTTGATGTGGCGAGGGGAGGACTTAGAATTTAACTGACACAGACCTTGAAGAGAAATAGAGAGGAGAAAGAAGAACACAGTAGAACAAAGCAAACAGGCTAGGAAAAAAAATGTTAGTGTGCAATGTTAAGTGTGTACTAATGTTGAGCTGAGTGTGGTTCTCTGGAACTGTGACCCTCTGGTGGGTATGTGCGTCTACTGGTAGTCTCTGTGGAAAGAGTCAGTAGCACAGACAACTGGCACAGTGAGAGAACATAGAAAAACAAAAGTGATAAAGAGAATAAGGATTAGGGTGAAAATCTGTAGTTTCCACTTTCCTAGAGAAGATTCCTTTAGCTTTTGTTAACTATAAAAATAAGATTTCTAAACACCAGGACTGTGGTGCTATTGAACTTTCTTCAGAAGTGAATAAAAGTGTGATAACAATAACAGTATAGGCTTTTGAATAGGATTGACTCCGTACACCAAATATATTCTTTCTGGATGCGTGTTTCGAATTGGATCTAACAACGCCTATCTTCTTGGTGACCTGGTGATTGAGAAAGGAGGGGTGAGATCAGACAATTTCAACAATTAAAGTGTTCAAGTGTCCCAAACATCTATTAAATGTTTCTAAAATTCTCTGCTTTTGACTCTCACAGACACAATCCTCGAACCAGCATCAGCAGTCTAGTTAAAAGAAGATAGTTAGAAAGAAGAGAGAACAGGAATTAGTTTTCTCTTAGTGTTAGGTGTATTTAAGGATACAAAGTGGTAAGGCAGTGTTGATTTGATACTTCAAGAAGGGTTGGTTTTATTGTGTTATATAGTAACCTTTTAGCCTGCGTATTAGAAAAATCAGAATTTTCCTTTTGCAGTTAAGGCTAATTGGAGGGCTACTGCTCTGACTAGGCTTAATGATGACTTAGGTTGGTACGGTCACAGCTCACTGGGCTGCACTGTCCAATTGCATCAATGAAGCAGCAGGGGGAGCACTGTCTGTTAGCAGGCTTAAATGAAAATGCTAAATTATGGATAATTTATTTAAGTACCTAAAGAGATATTCAATAAAAATCCGCTAGATGAAAAGAATAAATTCAATTTCGAATTGAACTTAACTTTAAAATCTGTAATGTAGTAATAACTATATAAGTTATCGTTAAACTTCACAAGAACACTTATGACTTAATTTAATTATTGATTGTTACTGAAATGATAAAGGCATACATCAATGAGCCATTAATGAAATTAAAATTTCGAATGATAAAGTTGTTTAAACTTAACATTTAATGAATGCAGTTTATCATTAAGTTAAACAATTGTAATTAATTTAATCAGTGAGTCTTATGTGTATAAATCAACAGTCATAGGAAATGGGTGTTCCTAGATGTTGATAAATGGAAAAGGTATTTCTACTTAAATAAGTCAGAGAATATTAATTTATAGTAATGAAAACAAAACTATAATTCTTTGTCAATAAAACCAACAGCTTATGTAAGTTCAAACTGATCAAATTCAACAGGCCAAAGCAGGAAAAAGAAAAATGAAAATAAGAGTGATTAAACTCAGCGGTTAGATCATGCACACTTTTTATTAACTTTGCATTTGTCAACTTTTCCCAGGTGAGCAAAGAGAGAAAACTGAGATGCAAGAATTACTTCAGACATCAGCCATGCAATGCATTTAAGACCATTAAATGCTACGTGCTATTTACTAGCCTTCGCTGCTACTAGAAATGCATAGACTTCAGTGCAAATGCGTTAGCATTAGTTTAGCTTAGCTTCACGCTATGCTCTTTGTTTACAATTCAAGCTGGCGCTGGCGAACTGCACATGCACACTTGAATGTAATTCCGGCAAGTCTCTACGTACTTCCGGATCCAGGTTGCTATGACAACGTCCACAAAGTGGAATAATAGCAAGTTTCACAGTATGGCTTGAGATGACGGCGCATCTCACACTGCTCAAACAAAAAGCACTAGTTTAGACTTTATATCTTAACAGTACTGAACGATCTCAACTTGTGAAAGTGAGATAAATTAATCAACAGGTTTTCTGAGATTAATACAATTCGTGACAGAGATATGGGGGATCTCAGCACTCTGTGTTAAGTCTGTTTAGACTGCAAACACATCCGTGGAATCAAACCACAATTTTAATTGATCAATTTCAAAACTTCTCCTATAAACTACGCTAGGCAGCTCTCTCTGAGCACCGCGTTTTAAATAATTCACTAAGAATTAGCAAATTACAACGGCAACAAGAATTTAGTTAGCTAATCTAAATCGGTTACCAGGAGAAAACACAGCTGACTTTCGAGCCGGGAATCGCGACGTACGAAAACATACTGTGAAGGCCTTATATGAGATAAGCACAAAGGAACACGCTTTGTCTCTCTCTTCATGCGCTTTAGAGCGGCTTATAGTTTGTCTCGGCGGACAATTCAAATACAGTTTTACTTTCTTAACAACACTACATGCAGTCAAGCAATAAAACTATGGTACCACAATGGAGTTGTGCAGTAACAAAACTTCTGTTCCCTCTAATCTATTCTTTCCGGACAAAAATAGAAAAGATTAACAACATGTTTTCGGGGTTTTTGTGCTTTAAAAGTTAGATCTGCTTGCCCAGATTATTCTCCACCACTATGTAGGAATCGGCTCTTTGGTTTAAATCAAATTTAAACTTTGGGGATTCGAATACAAAGATCCGAACGTGATTCACATAGAATTATTAAAAGCTTACATTCACCCTACGTATTTGTCCAGCAAATAGAACGGTTAGTGTAAAGCAACCCTGTATTATATTATTACGTGGCCAACTACAACAATATAAAAACAGTATTTAAGTATTTGATAAGCAAGGTAGCATTATCTGAAGCTGAGGCATTAACTTATAAAGCACACAACACACCAACACGGATCTTAACAACGAAACAAAGTTTATTGCTACTCTATAACACAACGTACTAGTCTACATAAAACACACAAACGCACATACACGAGAGCAGTTTGAGGAGAGTTATGATGGAGAGTGAAGAAGGATTCAGCTTCTAGCATTTGCTAAGTTCTTAGCATTGCAACCTGAGAGAAACCATAAAAGCAGAGAATTTTGCTATTCTTTACTACTTAAATATAATTCAGACCAGTTACAGCAATGGGTAGAAACCTTGTTTGTGTTACTTGCGTTCTGATTGGAATTTTGGTTTCCTCGACTGGTCCAAAAGGGAGATCCCGGTGTAGCTGATTGGTCAGCCTAGCAACTCCGATGACGTGCTGGAATTCCCTCTTCGGCGGAGGGGGTTTCCTTACTTTCAGTGAAGCTTGTAGTCGGTTGCCAGGGATATGGATGTTGGACGAGGCGGTTTTGTAGGTGAAGTCCTTCCTTGGGGTTTCTGTAGTTATGATGAATTGACCCGATGGCTTGTTGTTGAAGCACAAGCAGATCGGGGGTCGAGCCAGCAGCAAGAGAAGTTCGCGGTTTGCTGCGTGATGTAACGAGGCTTCCGGTGAGGCGATGTAACGGCCCCAGCACGGGAAGAGCAACGTCCAGTCAGCGACTGGCAAATATGATCGACGGCAAAGACCTCGGCGGCAAAGACAAAGAGATTTCCGTTGTTCAAAGTTTTAAAGGCTTTAGGTTAGGTGTGGCCTACACAGTGACTGTCCAATCAGAGAAGTTGGGGAGTGGGGTCACACCCTCATTCCCTCCTCTAGGAGGCCGGCATGGCACATTGTGTGAGTGCCGTGTGTTACCTGCCTTTGACTGGAAGTTATTAAAATAAAGTTTATAACATGGACATTTTTCATAGTATGGTTTCCTCATATAAATCGATGCATTAGAAACTTTCCTAGCTTTCAATCGATACCAAGCATGAAATATTTCACAAACATTCTGTAGATTTCATTCACCATCAACGGTTATAACTCGTTAACTATCCATAACAGTTATGTTAAACACATGAAACATGTACACACAAAAATCTACAGAAATGTAAAATAAGCATACATTGCTCAAATAAACAGAGTTTAACTTAAATGTCCATTTAAACTTTGGGAGCTTTTTAGAGCGTTGCTTTGTCTGGCTTGAGGAATGTGTATTCCCTTAAGACGCAGGTCACAGGCGTGAACCAAAAGGTGGAGGAGCTTATCTCAAAAGAACAGTTTGGGGGGTCTTTGAGTGTAGCCTCTTTTATTGTTTTAAAATGTAGAGTTAATTAGCGAGCATTTGTGATCACGCTTGTCAAGTCATCCTGTGGATAACCTTTTGCTGGCTGCCCGTGGATTGCTTTGAAAGTGCGATCAACACTCAGACATGTAGGCACCAATCAATCTTATAAGGATATGGTCAGTGTTATGTTCGATTCTGGAAAGGTCCGTTGACTCCCCACAATATAAATCTTTAAACAGACGCCGCCCCCTCCGTAGGTTTCGGAGGATATTACCAAGGCCGCTGGTTTGCTTAAGACTGGCCTCCCCAAATGCTAGAAAATCCATCTCAGCAGCATTATTTGAATTATACCCCCTAGTAGCGGCTGCTATATTATGGGGAGACGAATGGTCCGCCTCCAGCATCCTCGTTCACTGCGACAACGAAGCCGTTGTGCACCGTATTAATAAAGGACACTCACATTCTCCTGCTTTATTGCCGCTACTCCGCCGCCTATTTGGACATCAGCCAAAAAAAGATTTATTGTGACTGCTGTACATGTTCCTGGTTTCCACAACCAAATTGCTGACTCTCTCTCTCTCGCGCTTTTCATTTTCAGAAATTCAGCCAATTGGCGCCAGAAGCGGAGATGCACCCGACGCCCATCCCTCAATATTCGGAGACGATATTCCCATAGACCACCCCATGCACAACTGCATCAAACATCCATATCCCTTATCCTCCAGGCAGTTTCCCCCAGAACCCTGCAATCATATCTCACCGCATGGAAAGCATTTAAACATTTTCATTCCCTGTACAACACTACATTCCCCAATTTTTCCCTACTTACAATCACTTCATTCATCACATATCTTCATTCACTCAAACACATCCAAGCCAACCCTATCAAGAGCTACCTAAGCGGAATTCAGTTTTTTCACAAGCTTATATACGGCTCCATTTCAGACTCCAGCCAATTCACAAACCAGCTTTATTAAAAGCATCCAAAAAGTAAACCCCTCCCTCCCAGACCCCAGGCTACCCATCACTCACAATATACTTTCCAAATGCATTTCCACACTAAGGAAAGGTTACCTATCCCCCCCACACAGACCACACCTTGGATGCAATGCTTACGCTTGCCTTTTTCGGATTTCCCAGATGCTCCGAATTCACAACTACATTTTCATTTGATCCAAACATCCACCCCACCATTTCCGATCTGACTTCGATTGACGAGGAAAATATATATTTCCTCATCAAACAAGTAAAACAGATCAATACAGAAAAGGACACTTTACATACATATTTAACATCCCCTCCCCTACCAGCCCATTCCAAACACTCCTAGCCTACATTCACTACAGGAAAACACTAAGTTCCAGCCCCCTCTCCCCCCTCTTCATTGACGATACTAATCACCCAGTAACACGTTTTTGGTTCCAAAAAACAAAAACAAAAAAAAACACCTCAAAGCAGTCCTCCGACATTCAGGCTTCCCATCAGAACCATACTCTAGTCATTCATTTAGAATCGGTGCAGCAACCACAGCAGCTCACAAAGGGCTTTCACAACAGCACATACAAACCCTGGGAAGGTGGTCTTCCGACGTCTTCAAAGCATACATCCGCCTTAGCCACAGCCACCTCAAGGAAGCCCAAAAAGGCAATCACCAGCAGACACCCTAATCCCAACACCCAAGGCCGGGTTGCTATACAGCCACACCAACCTCCCAAGGGCAAGGGCACGACCCAGCCACACCAGCTTCTTGAGGGCGGGAGGATAACTACCATACAGACTTCTCAAGGGCGCGGGCACGACCCAGCCATTTTACCCTCTTACTTCTTTCCAGCTCTGAGTACACTCAGCTTTCTCCCCGAATCATACCTACTCCAGCAGGAGTACATCCCGCCCAGGCCCCCCCGTCACCCCCGCCCCCCCTGGCCTACTGCCACAGGAGTTTCACTACCCCCTCCTCTTTCCCCGACTCCTGTCGGACCCCGACCCCATGGCTCTGACTACAGTCATCTCTCAGCCCCTCCCCCCAGCCCTAGCTTTTTCCTATTATATACCATTATAATAATGTTATATAATACAGCTCTACTTCTTTTCTAATTATTCAAACCTATATCTATATGCACCCTCGTATATAAATATAGATTTGTATATAGTGCTGCCACCTTCACGCTCTCGTTCCCGCAGGAACGGCCCCAGAGCACCGACTTTGCCCCTCACCCTCCAGTAAGAGTCTTCACCGCCCCCTTTCACCTCCTGACTCTTCTGGAGTTGGCCAATTTAGCTCTACCACCCGAGCTGTGTCTCGAGCACGAGTCACGTCACCTCCCCTGGCCCTAGCTTATAAATTTTATTTATCTATGCCTTTCTATCTCCTATATATTTTTCTGGATTTCATTCACTTTATTTTTATTTTTATATATTTTTTTACGCACCCACGCCTATAAATATATATTTATATAATATGCTGCCACTCCCAAGCTCAGCTCCCGCAGGAACAGGTCCCGAGCAAACCCGACCCCCGCAGGGGTCATTGTCCAACTGCCATTTCACCCCCCAGCTGGGGCTCTCACCAGCCCCCTACCTCTCCCTATCCCAGCTGGAGATGGCACATACAGCTCTAACTCCAGCAGAGTACCCACGAGCTCGACTCTCGCAAGAGTCCACAATTGCCCCCCCCCACCACGGCCCTAGATTTCCCCATTATATATATATATCTATATATATATATATATATATATATATTTATATACCTATATATACATATATATTTATATATAGTGCTGCCACCTCCCGCAGGAGCCCGCGTCACCCTTTGCTCTAGCCAGAGCCCCCTTTTACTTTCCCTTTTTCTCGACCTCTATATCCAGCAGCCGGATATAGCTTTTCTAGCCTTCTGGGGAGTTTCTTCGAATACACGGCTGCTGTCCCGAGTACTTAAGCATTTTGGGGAGCCCTCGAGAACTACCTGATCTCGTTCTCCCCGTTACATGCTCATTCTACCAGGCGGGAGCCCTGGGCTCAACTATCTCCGAGCTCAGGGTTCTCTCTCGGGACAGCATGCCAAA
>CAIGQQ010034690.1:1300947-1351998 GCA_903798035.1 Danio albolineatus
TCAACTATCTCCGAGCTCAGGGTTCTCTCTCGGGACAGCATGCCAAAAGTGCGAACTCTTGAAATGTAGATCTGAGACTACTGTAGGGAAAATGGCTAAAACTGTCAAGTTAGCACATTTAAACATCCAGTCACTTAACAATAAGTCAATCTAGTCAATATTTGTATCAACACAAATTGCTTATGCTTTTAAATTAAACTTGGCTAGACTATAGCTGTAGTGGAGCAGTCCTGAATGAAACAGCCCTCCAAAATATTCTTCAACTTTTATTGATGATTTTATAGAGCTGCTATAAATAGTAACCCCTGAACTTGACTACTATTGCTGAGGATTTTAATATTCACGTTGATAATCCAGAAATCAATGCTATAAAAGAACTTATGATCATTTCTAAGATGTTTGTTGTGACTCAGCATGTTCAGAACCCACACACAATTGTGGACACACTCTAGATTTAATTATAACTAAGGGTTTACAAATTGCACTGACTGTTGTTAAGCATGTCGCAAATCTGATAATTTCTGTATTTTCATTGATATATTGATCACTCCAGCCACTGAAGACAGATCTGTCCTTGTCAGAAAGAGATGCATGAATGAGAACACTAGTGAGCAGTTTATGAAGGCCATATCGCTAACACCAAGCATATCTGCAGACACTGTAAATTTTTTTCCTTAATTTGTTTAACTCTAAAATTAAGAAATGTCATAGATGACATTGCTCCTGTTAAAGTCAAGACGAGGACCAGGAGACAGAAAGCACCTTGGATAAGGTCTGCAACAGGACAAATGATAAAAAGAAAAGCTGAGCGTATGAGGAGGAAGACAAAACTAGTAGTCAGATATAACATTAAAAAGAGTCTTTGTGCTTTTAATGTGGAATTAAACATTGCTAGGCAGACTTTCTTTTTTAAGCCTTATAAACAGCAACTTAAATAACACTCGCACTCTCTTTGCAACAGTAGAAAGACTCACAAACCTCTCCAGTAGGATTCCCAGTGAGCTACTCTGAAAACAAATACAATGAGTTTGCTCATTTCTTAACTGATAAGATCAATAATATCAGAAAGGCAATCAGCTCATCCAATCAGTGAAGTTTTGTCGATGTCAGACAAGCTCAACCACAACTTAAGAAATCAGACAGTATGTCTGATTTAATGGCAATTGAAGGTAAAATCTTAGAAGAGATTGTGCAAATTATGAAAACATCAACCTACAGTCTTGACACACTCCCACCACCATTCCTCAAAATTTTCTAAAAGTGGTAAATGCTTCACTTCTCTCAGAAACTTTCCCAAACTCACTTAAAACTGCAGTTGTTAAAGCCCTCTTAAAAAAGAGCAACCTAGATAACACCCTATTGAGCAATTACAAGCCAATTTCAAATCTCCCTTTCGTTGGCAAAATCATTGAAAAGGTTGTTTTTATCCAGATTAACAAGTTCTTAAGTTCCAAGATATGTTTATACAATTTCCAGTCTGGTTTCAGAGCACATCATAGTACAGAGAGCGCCCTTATAAAGATAATCAATGATATCCACCTAAATACAGATTCAGGCAAACTAGCAGTGCTGGTATTGCTTGATCTCAGTGCTGCATTTAACACTGTTGATCACAGCGTACTTCGGCATAGGCTGGAAAACTGGGTAGTTTTTAGTAGTCATGTCAAAGCAGTAACTAAATCAGAATACTATCATCTCAAAAACATTGCAAGAATTAGATTATTTGTTTCTAGTGAAGACTTGAAAACAGTTCACGCTTTTATCGCCAGCAGGGTGGATGACTGTAATGGACTCCTCACTGGCCTACCCAAAAAGACAATCAGTTGACAAATCAATTGATGGTGACTCCATCAGCAGTAATTACACTGACAGGGAGATGCTGTTTCTTGCTAGAAACACCATATATTAAAAAAACATATGCCTTCCTAAGGAAAAGATGGTACAAAAACATATTACAAGATGGGTCATTCAGAAGGTGATCATCTGCTTTTAAACATATGCATTAAATAAGTGTAAATCCTGGGAGCCATATCTTGATACCTGGAATGCTCTAAAGATAACTAGGTTTAATCTGTGACAATGTGGGCCTTGAAGCAGGGGAAACAAAAGATGATGTCCAGCTAGCTGGACTGCATGACTGTCAAACTTATTCTATGCAAAGAATACAATTTTTCGGAAGTACACCTTCTAAGACTCTTTCTTGATCAGTAAGAGTTTCTGTATTTGAAACTGCCACTACAACTCTGTTGACCACTCCCCACTGACCATTGACAGTTTGACTGTGGAGAGAGTCGACAGCACTAAACTCCTGGGTGTGCACGAAACAGAATATCTCAACTGGACCTTCAACACTATGTCACTCTCCACAACAACACCTTCACTTTCTTCCCCATGTGAAAAGGGCAAGTCTTCCTCCACCCATTCTCACTACCTCCTACAGGGAAACTATTTTGGAGTCTACTTGGATAGACTACTCAACACAAGCTGTTAGAGCCCTCAATTTCAATAACCTTACCACCCTCTAAAAACTTGTCAACAATCCCAGATCCCAAAACGACAGTATTACACTTGTTTATACTCTTTGTGTTCGTGTGGCTCAGAGGAATCGCCTCGGCCAATGGCGCCCCTCACGGTCACACTCGTCAGTGTTGATTATTAAACAGAGGTAATTGACTAATACTTTTAGACGGCCGCTCCTATGCTTGCTCATTCTGAACTATTTTTGATTAGTCCCCCTTAGATGTACACCCTTGAGTAAAGACAATTTCACTTTTAATCAGAGGTCAAGGACATTATTATAAATGTAACCGACTGCTGTTCTCTATAATAATTTTGGTTTAGCCAAGCCCATGGTTTCCCATGTACACTTAATTTAGAATAACATTACTTCCAAACAAGGGTCAGGCACCCTATATAGGTTAGTCGTGCAACACCTTGTTGCCCTAGATGGAAATAACTACTTTTCAAGTACACTTGAATCACTATCAAGAGTCAGTCGAATCCCTAATATACAATTAGTGTGCCCAATACTCCATCTTACCTAGACTTTACTCTGTCTATTGACCTGAGGCAGGAAGTGTGGAAACAACGATACAGCGTAATCTTCTAAATCAAACAATTACAGAGTAACAGAATGCATTCAAACATAGCAATTTAATAGTCAGGTAAATGTGTATTATGCCAATTATTCAGTCAATTCATGAACAATCAATACAAGACATTACATTTACAAAGATAGATCAAGATCAAAAGACGTATACCTGACTTCAAAATATACATAGTATGGAGCATGAGAGCTTCACACTACGGGTTGATCTGGTTACATAATTGCCCCGAACCTCCTCACACTCTCTTTTAAATAGTTAAACCAAGAATCTTCTTCAAGGATGGGTATGTATGGAACAACAATAGGCATTTGCATTTAGTGGTATGTTAGATCTGAAGAGTTACTGCTTATAGGGAACAAATGGTGATTTGAATAGAAGCCCCCTAGGTAAAGGCACACCCTTAGCAGTGGTTCAAAACATGCCTGAAGTTATATATCTATTATTTGATTATGTCTATTTCTGAGGGAATGAGACGATTGTACTAGTCGCACTGAGGCATTTCAAATTATATTAAACATGGTGCAAAAAGTCACTAGCATTGATACAGAACATTCATAGTTTGAGATGACCATTCTGCGAGTTAAGATGAACTTTCTGTGAGTTGGGTGAGGGGGAAGAGTATGGGAAGGGAAGGGGGTGCGGTGGAGAGCTTTTCCCACATTCTCGCTCTATGCGGTGTGGAGGCACATGTTTGTATTGTCCATATTGGATGCATAAACGTATCTGTGATTTCTCAAATCCTACAATGGTAAGTTTGATTTGGGTGTTGACATTCGAAGAGCAACATTTACAGCGGATCTGGATCTTATTACAGTAAAGTTATTAACTAAATCATTAGAGAGAGAATTAACAACATGAACTGGAACCACATCGTTTTTAAAAAAAGACGAGTGGCAAATCCAATTTCACCATTTCCAGACGCGAAAAGCTCTTAGATAAAAAATGTTCCTTACCAATATATTTTTGTCACGTGTCAGCAGACCACTGTAATCCACATATGTACGTCCTGTCTCATTGCAGGAAAATGGGAACAAAACCTTTGTTGTGGCACATTTATAAACTATGTCTCCAAATTCTTCTTCTTCTACTTGTTTTAATTACGGTTGGCAACACAACGTGGCATCTCTCCGAACACTGTAACAGGTAAAAACAGCCTTCGAAGCTATCATGCATATTAATAAAGTTGCACCCTTATTCACAATATAGCATGATGATTGGTTCGAACCAAGCCTTTCTCGTGAATTACTGCTGAAACCAGTTGTACCAGCTAGTTCAGACATTTAGTCTACGTGCTGGAATTTACACAAGGATCTCGTGGCCGCGACATAGCTTCAAAATTCTTTTCAAACTAGAAGAACGAATTTGCTTGAAAAAATGCAAAAGCAACCAATTTTTACTTTTTTTTTGTGAAATATATGTGTCCTAATGGTGTTTATAGCAACGTGGGACATTATATATATTTATAAGTGATTTAAGTAAAAGTTTATTTTGACAACGGAGCACACAAAAGGATGACAAGGGAGAAGTGATGAATGTTCTGGATGATCTATAGTCCTTTACTGTGGCAGGATGGAGGAATGCACACACCAGATGACTTTCACGGAGGACAGACTGACGACGAACACACCAAAGACAGGATACGAGGATGACTGGAACAACTAGGAATAAACAGAGAGATGGTAAGTACTGGAAGGCAGATAAGTGAATGTTTCTCAGGAGAGTGAACACTCAGGGTCCGCTTCGTATCAACGAGCCCGGACACTGAGTGATGTGTGGTGTGTGCTTTTGTAGTGATCCAGGTGATTGGGTGCAGCTGTGCATGATCAGAACTCAGGTGATGGTGCTCGCTGTGATTGAGTGGTGGAAGAGCCTGGCCAATCCGTGACATTACCCCCCTCCCCAGGGCCTGCTCCTGAGTGCCTGAACCTCCAACGCCGTGGTGGTCTACTTTGTCCACGAGGTGCTGGGAACTCGGGGTGATTGGAGTGGAATTCTTCCATGAGTGCGAGATCTAAGATGTCAGATCTGGAAACCCACGATCTTTCCTCTGGTCCATATCCCTCCCAGTCGACAAGATATTCTAGCTGACCACCACGACGTCTGGACCGCAGAATGTCTTTGACGCAGTAGACGGAGCCTTCTTCCAGCATCAGTGGGGGAGTGGGTTCCTCTTCGTGGCCAGGCTCTGTGGAGGGGGTCAGAGGTTCGTGAAATGGTTTTAGCAGTGACACGTGAAAAGTGGGGTGGATTTTATATTGTGGTGGAAGTTGCAACTTGTATGTGACGGGGTTGACCTGTTTCAGGACGGTGAAGGGACCAACAAACCGGGGACTGAGTTTCCTGGAGGGCAGTTGCAGGTGGATGTCTCTTGTGGAGATCCAAACCTTCTGCCCTGGATGGTAGGTGGGACCAGCAATCCTCCTCTTGTCCGACACCTCCTTGGCTCTGCAGACTGCCCTCTGCAGATGGTGATGAGCCTTGTCCCAGACTCTCTCGCTCTCCCGAAACCAGTGATCCACTGCGGGGACATCAGATGGTTCGCCATCCCAGGGAAAGAGTGGAGGTTGGAACCCTAGGACGCACTGGAATGGTGTGAGTCCGGTGGTGGATTGCTGCAGTGAATTCTGGGCGTATTCGGCCCAGCCCAGAAACTGGTTCCAGGAGTGTTGGTGGCCGTGACAGAAGGTCCTAAGAAATTGTCCCACCTCCTGAATCTTCCTCTCTGTCTGGCCGTTGGTCTGTGGATGGTAGCCAGACAAGAGGCTGACGGTCACACCCAGGAGTTTAAAGAAGGCTTTCCACAGTCAGGAAATGAATTGAGGACCTCGCAAACATCGGAAGACATGGTTGAAGAGACTTTCTGCTGTCGCTAGGGCTGTGGGAAGACCCTTCAAGGGAATTAAATGACAGAATTTAGAGAACCGATCTACTATTACCAAGATGCATGTGTTGCTGTCTGATGAGGGAAGGTCCGTCATAAAATCCACTCCTAGGTGTGACCAGGGACGATTCGGGACTGGCAAGGGATGGAGTTTGCCGGCAGGTTGATGACGAGGGCTCTTGGACATGGCACATTCCTTTCATCCTTGGACATACCTTCTAACATCCGTTGCCATGTTGTTCGGCCACTAAAAGCGTTGGGATAGCAGCGAGAGGATATTGTTGGTCCCGGGATGCCCTGTGCCCAGGGAGGAATGGATGGAGTGGATAGTATCTATCTGTTGCTCAGATGGAACAAACTGCTAATTAGGTGGGCAGCCCGGTGGAGGTCGGGGTTCAGGAGTGACGACGGCTGGAGAGGCAGACCACTCAATGGGACAGATAGTGATATGGCCTGGGAGGATCCTAGCCGGAGTTTCAACGGTTTCCTAATGATCATATGTTCTGGATAGTGCGTCTGCTCTGATATTTTTTGATCCTGGCCGGTAGGTAATAGAGAACTGGAACCTGAAGAAGAACAGTGACCACCGGGCCTGGCGAGGACAGAGTCGTTTAGCATCTTTGAGATATTGTAAGTTCTTATGATCCGTGATGACTTGGAAGGGATACTTTGCACCCTCCAACCAATGTCGCCACTCCTCCAGGGCGAGCTTGATGGCGAAAAGTTCCCGATTATCGATGTCGTAGTTCTTCTCCACCGGGCTAAGCTTCCGGCAGAAATAGGCACATGGATGGAGTAGTTTGGGAGTTCCGTGGTATTGTGATAGAATGGCTCTCACTTCAGTGGTGGATGCATCTACTTCGAGGACGAAAGGTAGGTCTGGATCAGGATGAGTCAGGAGTGGGGCTTGGGTAAAAGCCTCCTTGAGGTTTTGGAAGGCTGCGGCAGCTTCGGGAGACCAAGCTAACTTTTTGGGCATATTTTTTAGAAGATTGGTGAGTGGAGTGGTGACGATACTGTAGTTCTGGATGAAGTGTCGGTAGATATTTGCAAACCCAAGAAATCGTTGCAGTTCTTTAATGGTTGTGGGTTCTGGCCAGGATACGACAGAATGTACCTTCCCCTCGTCCATGCAAACACCTGTATGGTCTATGATGTATCCTAGAAACTGGACAGATGGTGCATGGAATGAGCATTTTTCAGCTTTAAGATACAGGTGATGTTCTCTGAGGGTTTGTAGGACCGCGCAACGTGGTGGCGATGTTCTGCCTCACTCCGGGAGTAGATGAGGATATCATCTATATAGACAATTACGAAGTGATAAAGGAACTCCCGGAGGACTTCATGAATGAAGTTCTGGAATACGGAGGGGGCGTTGACCAGACCATTGGGCATGACCAGATATTCATAATGTCCAGTAGGGGTTACAAATGCGGTTTTCCATTCGTCCCCCTCACGTATTCTTAACAGGTTGTATGCGCTACGGAGGTCCAACTTAGTGAAGATCGCAGTTGCTCCAGGGCCGCAGGGACGAGAGGAAGGGGATACCGGAACTTGACTGTACTTTGATTGAGGATTCTGTAATCGATACACGGCCGCGGCCCTCCATCCTTCTTGGCCAAAAAAGAGAAACTGGATGCTGCGGGTGAAGTGGAAGGACGAATATACCCCTGACTCAGAGCCTCTTGAATATACTCCTCCATGGCCTTAGTTTCCAGAAGCGACAACGGGTAGATTCTCCCTTTGGGCAACGGAGCATCTGGAACCAGGTCGATGGCACAGTCCCATGGCCAATGTGGAGGTAGCTGGGAAGCTCTCTTGGGGCAAAACACGTCCTTGTAAGGAGAGTAGATTTCAGGAATCTGGACAGATTGTTTTTCGACTGGACTTTCAACTGACGTGACATAGACAGATAGAGGTTTACGGGTCTGTAAAGGAAGATCGGGAAAACAGTCTGGTGTGCATCCTTCACCCCATTTCTTAATCTCTCCTGTGCCCCAAGAGAGGATGGGATCATGCTTCACCAGCCAGAGGCGCCCTAAGATGATGTCCATGGTGGTGCCCTCCAGAAACAAGAATTGAATTTCCTCCTTGTGCAGCAGTCCTACTTGGAGTTTAATGGTTTCACATCTACAATGGCTACGTGCCTGAGATTTGATATGGCTGGTTATGGGTTGAATCTGGTAGACGTGCGTTGAGACTTCAGTGCTGAGTTGGAGTTGGCGACAGAGGGCATGTGAGATGAAATTCCCAGCTGACCTTGAGTCGATAAGCGCGGTGGCTGAAACAGAGACAGAGTGAGTAGTTAACTGAACAGTTGTAGTGAGCGGATGCATCTTTTCTATATCACAACTGAACACACTCACCGAGGAACGTATGGGACGGAGTGGACATTATAATAATAATAATAATAATAATAATTCCTTAAATTTATATAGTGCTTTTCTGGGCACTCAAAGCGCTTTACACAATGGGGGGATCTCCTCATCCACCACCAGTGTGCAGCATCCACCTGGATGACGCGACGGCAGCCATTTTGCGCCAGACCGCACACCACACACCAGCTGATTGGTGGAGAGGAGACAGAGTGATTAAGCCAATTATGATATGGGGATGGTTAGGAGGCCATGATGGACAGAGGCCAGAGGGCAGATTTCCTTCCAGGCTGACATGTCCACTGGCACCACAGTACATGCACAGACCCCGGGTCAGCCTCCGCTTTCGCTCGGCAGTCCTAAGTCTACCAGACTCAATGATCATAGGCTCTGGTTCTGGAGGGGTTTCTGGCTCAGACAGACGGAGGAGTGCTTGAGGTACCGGATCAGGATCATATTGGTAGGATTTCAGATGATCAGAACATCGGAGAGACAGTTGAATACATTTTTCCAAGCCCATAGTATCATCCAGTGCTGCGAGCTGTACACGAAGTTTGGGTTCTAAGCAGAGCGGTACGTGATGAGAAGAGATCGCTCATTCCATCCACTGGCAGCAGCCAGAGTACGAAAACGAAGGGCATAGTCCTGTGTGGACATCGTACCTTGTTTGAGATGGTATAATTGTTCTCCAGCTGCTACTTCTCCATCTGAACGACCAAAGACCTCCTTGAAATAATCGGTGAACGCCTGACTGGAATTAGTTACCGGCCCAGCTTGTTGCCAAATGGTCTCAGCCCACCGGAGAGCAGGTCCAGATAGAAGTGAGATGATAAATGGCGGGGTGCCAGAGTAGGGCGCTGGTCGAGCTATGGGACTGGATGAGGTGGTGGACGACGAAGAAGACGATGAGGAAGTGCTCGGTGCTGGCGGTGCATCGGGAAGTGGCGCAGATGGTAGTAAAACTCTCTTCAAAGAGTCCACCAGCTCTTGAAAGGTGCTCATGTTGTCAACGGTTTGGGTCCGGGCTTCTGTTAGGAAGCAGACGGACAAAACAGGGCAAGTGATATAAGTAAAAGTTTATTTTGACAACGGAGCACACAAAAGGATGACAAGAGAGAAGTGATGGATGTTCTGGATGATCTACAGTCCTTTACTGTGGCAGGATGGAGGAGACACTGAGGAAGACCGAATGCACACACCAGATGACTTTCACGGAGGACAGACTGACACACCAAAGACAGGATACGGGGATGACTGGAACAACTAGGAATAAACAGAGAGACGGTAAGTACTGGAAGGCAGGTAAGTGAATGTTTCTCAGGAGAGTGAACACTCAGGGTCCGCTTCGTATCAACGAGCCCGGACACTGAGTGATGTGTGGTGTGTGCTTTTGTAGTTATCCAGGTGATTGGGTGCAGCTGTGCGTGATCAGAACTCAGGTGATGGTGCTCGCTGTGATTGAGTGGTGGAAGAGCCTGGCCAATCCGTGACATATATATAAAATGTGTTTTGGTGTTTTGTGACCCTTTAAACTCCATCTTACTTAACCCATGATAAGGAAGACAATGTTTACTTGTGAATTTACAACAAATAATTTTGAACTACTTGCTTTTTTTCAACCTTAAAAACCTCTTTTGCAAAATATCTTGCACAATAATGTTTTGTCTTACGTAAAGGTACTTGTATAGTCTGTCTTAGGTAAAGTGTAAAGTATTTACAGCATATGTAGTTAGTATTGTTAGATCACTGCTATAGAGTGTTAGTTATGCATAGGTTTAAAATATAGGTTTAAAAGCTCTTGCATCCAGTGTTGTGTTCATATTGTAAGGAAGGCTATATCTCTCCATGATAATCAAAGGTTGAAAACTGTTGTGAAGATCAAACAGCGAGAACTACCAGGCGATAAAACAATATACTCTCTAATCTTCTGAGAGGATCACGAGAAAGCCATTTGGACTGCTGTCCCATCACCTATCCTGAGGCCTTTTTGCCCTCCCTAGTTATACGACCGGGGGTATTGAAAGGTTACTCGGGAATGACCAGAATTCAGGTTTCTATGGTGAAATGATATATGTTGTGTATTTGCTAAATTTACAAACCTTATCTTGTCATGTTTGGTATCATTTTAAATGTCTCTGTGTGATTGGTAAAGTGGTCTTAATGTCACTGTGATATTTCACTTGTATTTGTTGATTTAGTTTTTGACTTTGATAAAATATCTGCCAGATGCTCCTTCCTCCAGAGATGATTAACACGCTTCTATTGTCTTGAATTTATGGCTGTTTGTTCTGAGTTGGGTATATAAGGTAAAGATGTGGTGTGGGTCATTGGGATTCTGTAGCCGAGAGACCCCGTTGTAGTGTATAAGTCTCTGAGCTCTCGATCAGAACTCATATGCTGCAACGTATTTCTACATGGTCAGGTATTCATCTTTAACTCTTAATCTATCTTGGAGTAATTGATGTTGTACAATTTGAATTGGCTTATCTTGTGTAATTGTGTGAATTGGAATAGAAATTTTTTGCCTGACGAATAAATGTAAAACTCTTGTTTAACTATAACAGGGTTCTTGCACCATTTTAAAAGTAAAATTTAATGCTTTTTAAGACCTTTTTAAGACCTCAACAAATACAATTTAAGACCCAAAAATTTCATAATTTCTTTAGAATAGGTTATTCAATTGGGCGCCACGGTGGCGTAGTGAGTAGCACGTTCGCCTCACAGCAAGAAGATCGCTAGTTCGAGCCTCGGCTGGGTCTGTTGGCATTTCTGTGTGGAGTTTGCATGTTCTCCCTGTGGTTGCGTGGGTTTCCTCCAGGTGCTCCGGTTTCCCCCACAAGTCCAAAGACATATGGTACAGGTAAATTGGGTAGGCTAAATTGTCTGTAGTGTATGAGTGTGAATGAGTGTGTATGGATGTTTCACAGGGATGGGTTGCAGTTGCACCCATTTTTTCCTCATCAACATGTCAAAGTTAAACAGTCACAGTAAATGATTATAGCACCTTGACATACCTTGGTTTTGTACTTTTTGTACTTTTGCTAAAATAAAATGATAGATATGGGAGTCCTAAAGGGCAAAAAAATACTTAAAAATGCAATCACTTTACACATGCATACTATGAGAGGTGTCAGGTCTGTCTTTGCATGAACAATTGACTGAAACTATTACACCTCTCACAAAATGAAATAAAAAAGACTAAACTGTAAAAATAAAGACAAACTGCCATTTTATCAAAATGTCATGGGCAAACTTTTTGTTTTAACTAAATTGAATTAGTTTTAAGCAAAAAAAGTTACCAAAAGGCTGTATCAATATGATTCATAATACATTTATAAAAACATGTATATGGTATAAAAATGGATCTTGATAGAAGGATTAATAAACATCTCAGTTCCAGAAAATGTGACTATTCTGACTATTTGTTTATGTGTCAGTTTTAACAGGGTTAAGAATAGTTATAATATAAAATTTATATAGGGGAATTTTTTAATCCAAATATTATTTTCTATCTTGTCTGAAATATATTCAGTAGGCCCATACGGAATCTGGGTGGCGATAATGTTATTTATATGAATATTATTTTCATATAAAATACAGGATAAACATTTTTAACCAAAAATATTAATTTATTTTTATTATTTGAAACTTTTAATAAAGATAATTTCAAAAATAGTTTTGGCACAATGGCGCCCCCCTATGTGTGGGGCCCTTTGCGCAACATATATTGCATACCCCGCTTTTTGCGCAACTGGGAAGGGCATCTGCTGCGTGGAACAGGTGCTGGATAAGTTGGCGGTTCCTTCCACTGTGGCGACCCCGGATTAATAAAGGGACTAAGCGAAAAGAAAATGAATGAATGAAGGTTTTTCAATTTATTGCCTCCTACAATGGAAATCAAAACTTTAAAGTTTTCCATTTGGTATCAATTATGTGCAATGTGTAAACTTGGTAAGTAAAAAAAAAAAAAAAAGCAAAAACACTTTTCTTTGAGACCTTATTCTTTTCGTTTCTTTTTGTTCCTTTGTAATGTAGAACAGAGCCAACATAACATAGATAAGTTGGATTACACTAAACAACACAATGCCTTGTATGAAGGAACCATATAGAATAGAATACTGAAAATAAGCTCAATAATGAAAGTCCTCAAAACAGCCTTTCACAAGCCAAAATGTTGACAAATAATCTACATAACTGTTAGAAAACACAAATGGTATTACATGAGTTTTAATTAGAGAAACCCTTTGCTTTGTAACATCCCAAATTCTCCTCAAGACATGTGGCATCTCTCTTGTCATCTTCTCAATTACATTGTCTAGGTCCACCAACTCCCTTCTCTTTTCCTTTCATCTTTTTCTAATGGATTTCTATTTAGTGATAAGTTCTGCCATCTTGGTCCCTGCTGTATTCTCTGTGTGTGTATGTATGTATGTATGTATATATATATATATGTGTGTGTGTGTGTGTGTGTATATATATATATACACACTGCAGTGTTGTGCAAGTTACTTCAAAGCTGTAATACATTACAGATTACTTGTTACTGTTATTTAAATGTAATCCCTTACCTTACAATATTACTGTCTCAAAATTGTAATATGTTACATGACTACATATTACTTTTTTAGTTACTTTCACCAAAATAACTACAGAATTAGAACTGAACATTCTAAAATGACAAAATGTACTGCAGAGCATTTTACATCCAGTAGAAAGTGATATGATGTAGCAGAATGACTGTGACCTATCCAGGCTACTAACAATATAGTATATAATTGGCAATGTGAAGGCTCAAGACAATGCAAGAAAGCATGGAAGCCAGAATCACAAATGATCCAAGTCTGTTAAAAGTATGGTAGAGGTAGTGATCATCTGGCAATATCTCTGAATAGCTTGACTATATTCAAATTAGACACTACAGGCATATATGTAAACTCCAATGCCATGACAAGATGCAGATTTTTTTTCTTATTGTTGCCATTTTTTATTCACTTTAAATTCACAACACAAAACTGTCCTGCACAAAGTGAGCATGATGAACATACAGTAGCTTTCTCAATATAATGCCCGTGCACCGATTTCCTGTTTGTGGACAAAACTGCTTTTGAGCTCTCAAATATACGCTGCTCGCCCGTAAATTTCCTCAAGCTCTCTCAAATATGCACTGCTCACACACACGTTCTTGCATGCTCTCAGTACACTGCTTGCTCAGTGAGATTATATGCAGACTCACAATGTGTGTCTTGTGTTCCTTCTTCTTTTTGTGCTTTTTGATATGATTTATATTGGTCCACTATTAATAGTAACCAAAATACTAAAATAGATTTACATATACATTTTTTATATAATAATAAACCAAAACATTTTTGGCTGTATATTTTATATGATGAGATATTTCTAGTTTCCAACAATTAAAGACACAGAGAATAGATGTTGAGTGCAAAGAATACATTTTATTTTAAAAAAAGGTGCACCATACTAATCAAATAAAAACAATTAAAAAAAATATATAACTAATGCAAGCAGAAATGTTACTAATGAACATTTTCCCTGTTGTCCCCTTCATTCTGAGGAAAAGCTGTTCCACAGGGCCCCTGAACATATCTATTGGCATGTACAGTGTTTTGAACATTACTATAGTAAAGTATTTCAATGAATCTGTTGTGGTAAAACTATAGTTGCTATGATAACACAACTAGTGAAATATAAACAAATTACCCAGTGCTGTAGTTTTTTTCTTACAATATTAGTGTATATTATTCTACAATTCACCACAATTTACTGTAGTAAAACTACACTTTGTATTTCATTTTATCAGTTCACTATTCCTACTACTGTATGCTGAAGCATTTATTAACAAGTTAAAAATTATACTAGCCTAAAACATAGGCAGTATACCTAACACTCAAAAACACTAGAATTTATTTCAGAATTTACCTCAACCTGTAGGTAAAAAGTGTAGAAATATCTCTAGATGTATAGTATAAGATAATATAATATTTAGAGCAAAAGCACAAAAAGAAGAGGTAACACAAGTCACAAATTGTGAGTCTGCATCATCTAACGGAGTGAGAGCAGATCATCCGCACGTGAGCAGCCGTGTTTTGAGTGCACGCGAGGAGAAACTGGCGCGCGTTCGCTTGCTCGTATTACATGAATACGTTTGTCAGTAAAAATAACACCATATGTTCTTACGTCCGTCTCGCGAATCAATTTGCCGATTTTCCGCTGTGTGTTAGGGCTTAACATTACTGCGCACCGGGCTGAGCCTCGGACCTCGAGTTTAGAAGCTGAAATCATTTCACGTTCAAAGTAAAAAGTTCCAATAGCCAGAGGGAAATAAATGACAACACGCCGCGCTTATATTCACTGACCACGAACAGGAAATATAACTGCGCTATTTTTATTTGTTAATCTCTTGCGGGCGAAAAATTTGTTGTAACGCAAGCGTTACTGAACATGTACCGAGTAAAATATTACTGAAAATGCATTAGTAATGCCTTACACTACTGCGTTACAGGAAAATGTAATACATTACTGTAATACATTACTTTTATAACGCGTTACTCCCAACACTGATATACACACACACACATACACTACACTGCTTTCACCAGCGTTGCACAGAGAATAACATCTTTATTCTGGGATTACCAGTCTTAATAAATACACTTTGCATATGAAGTTAATTATATCTCAAAGCATTAACTGGGGCACTGGCGCTTTTCAAATTGGGTCTAGCGAGGCCCCTGTGCTATGCACTTTAAACGCAGCAAGTAGTATGTGAATGTTTACACATGGATAATAATTTTGGCTCTGGGGAGAGGGGGGCGCGAGTGAAATTGGCCAAAATCGGGGGGCGTGTGTCCTAAAGGTTTGAAAACCCCTGGTATGGAGAATTCACAGTACCTCTGACTTTCGGGTGTCTGGCGGTGAAGTGAAACTTGTCATAGCCGACTGTGAGGTGGCGTCGATTCTGAACTAGTAACATGAACACGAACTAGTAACTGAACTTAGGTCGAGCTGCAAACAATGCAATGATTAACCTGGACCTGCTATGATTAGCTGCTGGAACGTACCACTGGTGCTTTTCTCCTTTCATGAGCGACTCGACGGCTTTGAGCCCCATGGTCACCTCACCACGACAACTGCGCTTGTACTGGTGTGGGCTTCTTTTCTCTCTTCAAGAATCAGCTGAGTCTACTGGTTTTGAGTTCAGAAGAGTACTTTATTGTCGACAACAAAGGAGACTTTCCAGGAGACCCTCAGTAGCATCTCTGTCTGAAAAATCTATCTCACTGATGCTTTGGCCTGTTTATATACTCTTTTTGCAGCTGTTTTTTCACATCGTTATACATTTGTCACAGAAGATCTAAACTAGTTTCACCCCCGGCCTTAACCTGTTAATTATATACCTTGTCCATTTACATTTAACTGTTTCAGCAGATGTTGCTTTGTTCTCATGCATTCTTTGTGACATTCTTTGTGTTCATTCAGGCCATCACTACTGACTCTGCATAATACCTTAATGATTCTAATGGTAAATCAGTCTACAAGCAGAGTAAACACATACAACTACATATAGGCTACATGCACACTATAAAGAGAAAAAAATCCTTGTCACTGGCAGCACGCATGTGCAGACCGACGTCAGCATCTGTAGCCGACCTACCGTAATGAGCTAATAAATCACGGAGACTGTCATTTCACTCCTGTTTCACACATACTAAATTGATCAACTATTAGATGTTTTACGGTGGACCACTGTGCTTTCCTATCGTCATTAAACACACCAGCTAAAAATTTAATATCTACAGCAACTTTACGGTAAATTTAAGACAATTTAAGACCTTAATTTCCCGGATTTTAATTTAAGACTTTTTAAGGACCCGCGGGAACCCTGTATAATATCTCCTGAAATCACTTAAATCTAGTAGATCGATTAGGCTGATGTTTCCGCAACCTACGACCAGGATTAGTCGATAAAATACATTTCAATAAGTAAAAATATTTCTTTTTCACATGTGCTAAAAGGCTTACATGCATTTAACCTTCACCCATACTGTTAGTTCCACCATACTGTTAGTTCCACCATAGGACTAATGGATGGACCCTTACAATATTTATGATTATTTTTAATTATGTAGCACTGTGGTCCTGCGAAACACATTTTTGCATTCCACTTCATGTTCACACATATAGAGGAATGATAGTAAAATTCAACTTGACTTGATGAGTAAATGAATTAAGTGAATGCTAAGTTTGAGTCTAAAGTGAAATTACACAATGATTAAAAAAAATGTAAGAATTTGAAATGACAGTAGCTAAATTAACGTGCTGTCGTCATTACTATTAATCAACAAATGTTACAATAGGAGGGAGTTTTTTTTTTTACAATGTAAACTGTCACACTGAATCGACAATTTTGTGAACCATCCTACTCCTAGTGTTTATCATAAAGCTCAGACAACAACGAAACAAACAGCTCCTTATTCATTTTCCACTTGCCTTGGTGTATCATCTTCATAGTTAATAATGCATCCTCGGCTAGATAATTATGCAACAAGTCATGTTTACTGTAACTTCAGCAGCTCCAGGCCCATGAACACAAGTAACTTTATAACTAAGATTTGTTAAAAATGCATATTTACAGTGTTGTTACAGAACCATGTGATGTCCCCTTCATTGCCTGTGTAAAACAGGATTGGGCCTCCAATCCTTTTCCAATGCTGGTCATTGAGGAGATACCTCTGCTTGAATGTGCCATTCTCCAAGAAGCCAAAATGGTCAATCTGTAAATCAAATACATTTAATTAACCCAATGACTAAGACTCATTTTCAAACCAAACTTACTAAAATGTAAAGATATACATACCAAACACAAACACACGTACACACGCACACACACACACACACACACACACACACACATACACACACTAAATGTTCACTCAGCCTCATCTTGCTCAAAATCTTTGTGAGTTTTGGTTTAAGCTATTGACTTCCAATGTATTATTTTTCAGTGGTCAATGGTCACCAGTTTCCAACTTTATTCAAAATAGCAAATGTTTGGAAGCACCTGAGAATAAGAAGATGGTGAGTAAAAATACAAATGACATCAGCAGGCCATGATAAGGAGAAATGCCTTTAGACAAGCCATTATTTGGGGATATAATAAATGTTGCTTATTTTCTGATATATTTTTTATGCTTTTGTTTGTAGGTGCAATTAATTATAATGGTTATTACACTGACGTCTGAGCATTGTGTACAGTAAGCACTGAGTCTTTATTCCTGCATGTTTTGTTTTTTTTTATCTTCTGGCCTTCAGCCATCTTGTATTGTTAAGAGTAAAAGCTCTGAGCAGGATGGAGGGATAATTAGCCTCAATTTGTATTAAAATCTACTGCAAGTGCCAGGGATGCCACATTAGTTCTGGTTTCCACAGAACTGTGATATCTATTCATCCAGTCCAGTGCTCATTCAGTGTCTTCTCCATTTCCATAAATTCTCAAAGTTTGGATAAAAGAGTGTGAACATTTATTGCCAGAGCTACAATGTTGCAGTTTTCGATCTTCTTGAATTCTGCTCATTGATTAATAAAGAATGTTCTCTCTAGTGTTTTTTTTTCTCTTTTTCTTTTTTGTAAATAGCCTTTTTCTCCTCCCTTTGGCAACAAAAGAGGCAGATATTTTACGAGTCACTGACAGCAAAGGACAGTGTTAGCAATATTCAAATGCTTTACTGACTTAATTTCTTAAAGCAGCACTATTGCCCCCACTCCCACATAGCATATCAAAACACATCTGATTAGCTGTTTTCACTGAATGGAAACTGTGCTATGTTTGACAGATTTTCCTTTTTTATTCCTTTAAAATCTGTTCTAAAACATTTTAATCCGTTTTAATCACTTTTATTCTTTGTTGATTTTATTTCTTATATTTTATGCTGCTTTTATTCATTTACACGAAGCACTTTGAATTACCATTGGGTATGAAATGTGCAATATAAATAAACTTGTAGGCCTGCCACTTTACAATAAGGGTTTATTTATTGCAATAAACAAATCTTCTACAGCATTTAATAGTTAAATTAAAGTAATTATTAACATTTACTAATTATTTGGTTAAACACAAATGTGTGTAAAATCTGAATTTTGTGTATTACGTTATTAGATTTATACATCCTTTTCTGTATTATTTTTGTATTTCAAACTGTATTTCAAATAGAAAACTTCTGTCAAATTTAAAATACCTTTACTGCATGATTGTTGAATAAATGCTATCTTTAAAAAATGCTGAATAAAATGTATGTGTAGCTTCTGTTATTATACAATATTCTTATTTTGTGATTACATATAAAGTATCATGTTTAAAATAACTAGTATGGATTTGTTTACTTAAACACCAATTTTGGCAGCAGAGCATAGACTGTACACTGGATTCACTCTGGTTCAGAACCTCATCGCCCCCTCCTGGCCATTACAAAAATCAAATACTTGTTTCCTTGTTAAAATGTGGAGGTGTCACAAAAATGTCAAATAATCAAACAAATGTCAATATTAGTTAAAGAGAACACAAGTAAACACATCATGCAGTTTTGAGATGGAAATTTGTACTATTAAAGGAAAGCAAAAAGTGTTATTGTTGTGTGTTATCTTTGACTAATATTTAAATTAGTTTAATTATCTGAACCATTAAAATGTGCCAAAAACAAAATAAAATCAGTTAGGGGCAAACACTTACTCTCTCAGAGTTGAATTAACACTGTTGATTTTGCAGTGTGTGAAAGATACATTACGGCTGTATACTTTGCGCCACAGACTTAAAAAAAAGAGGGCAGATGATGTTTCCTTTCATTGTAAGTTCAGTAAGATCGTTATCCACGTCGGTGCTAATGATGTTCGACTATGTCAGTCGGAGATCACTAAAAGTAATATTAAAGAGGTGTGTGATCTTGCAAAGATGATGTCAGACACCGTAATATGCTCTGGTCCCCTGCCTGCTTATCGTGGTGACGAGTTTCACAGCAGACTCTCATCACTCAATGGCTGGATGTCAAAATGGTGCCCACTGAATAACATAGGTTTTGTAGACAATTGGCCAAGTTTTTGGGGTAGACCTGACCTGTTGAAGAGAGATGGTCTTCATCCCACTCGGGCTGGAGCAGCTCTCCTCTCTAGTAATCTGTCATATAGTCTTAGGCCCCGTTTACACTAGTGCGTTTTCGTTTTAAAACGCATAAGTTTTGCTACGGTTACGCCATCCATCCACACTACGCCGGAGTTTTCGAGGTGCGAAAACGGAGCGTTTTGAAAACGCTGGAGACAGCGTTTCCATTCTAAAACGCTGCTGTTTCGTTTCAGTGTGGATGGAGGGAAACAGATATCTTTGAAAACAGAGGCGTGGCTGCTGAGATCCGATACATGATTGGGGCTTTGGGTCATTGCGTATCCTTTCCTTATTCGTCAAGCGCACATGGCTATGACGTCACCGGCAGACGGCAGACCAGTCTTCACTGTAAACACGGCATTTTCGATAGCCATGGATGTTTTATATTCATTTGTTACTTTAAGTAACAACTCAACCTCGTCGTCTGTCCTCAAAAAGACCTCTCTTGCTTTCGTTGCCATCGCGTTCATCGTTCCTCCAGCGTTTGTTGACTAACAATAACCAAACGCCGAGCGAGACACGTGCTTCCTGTTTATACTTAACCGCGCATGCTCAGAGTGCGCGAATGGTCACGTGATATACGTTTCTGGTGGAGGGAGATCTGTTGAGATACGCTAGTGTGGACGCAGATCGTTTTCATGCTAAAACGCCATTTTTAAACTAAAACGCACTAGTGTAAACAGGGCCTTAGTGCTGGCAATTGACTAACTGGGGCCCAGGTCAGGGAGCAGACAGATTGGCTTAACCAACCGACTGCTAGTCTCCACAGTTTACCCAACTCAAATAATCTGCAACACATACAGTCACCTAGATGTAGGAACATAGAGACTGTGTCTGTTCCCTGAGCCTCTAAATATAAAAAACTCCCAAACCATTAAAAGGTAACAATCTAATTGATGTTCAAAAAACAAAAAATAAAGCTAACCAAAAGATAAAACTTGCATTATTGAACATTAGATCGCTGTCATCTAAAACTCTTTTTATTAATGATTTGATAACTGATCTAAAGCTAGATGCTCTCTGTCTAACAGAAACCTGGATAAAACCAGATGATTACATGCCCCTAAATGAGTCTTCACCTGAAGTATATCATTATAGACATGAGCCGCGTCCTAAAGGCAAAGGTGGAGGCATGGGCATAATATACAGTAATATTTTTAGTGCTACTCAGTGATCTGACTTCAAATATAATTCATTTGAAGTAATAGTGATGTATATTTCAGTGAACAATTTAAACAATACATTTTAAATCTAAATTTGTACTGGCAACTGTATATCGGCCTCCAGGGCACTATACCGACGTTACAAAAGAATTTGCTGATTTCTTATCTGAAATAGTTCTGGCCACAGATAAAGTTGTAATTGTTGGTGATTTTAATATTCATATAGATAATGAAAAAGATGCTTTAACGCTGGCCTTCTTAGACATACTAGCCTTTGTTGGAGTGAAACAGCATGTCTCAGGGCCTACCCATCGACATAATCACACTTTAGACCTAATATTATCACATGGTGTCGATATTGATAATGTTGAAGTTGTGCAGCAGAGTGATGTTATTTCAGATCATTATTTAATCTCCTGTTTATTGTGCATTGATAGCTCTACAAAATTATCTTCTATTCACAAATATGGTAGGACGATCACAGCTAGGACTAAAGATGATTTTGTTAATAACCTACCTGATCTGTCTAATTTCCATAACATTCCAGGCAGCCTAGAAGAGCTTGACACTGCAATCGCAACTATTGATTCCATCCTTTCTAGTACGTTAGATATAGTTGCTCCGTTACACTTCAAAAAGTTTAGGGAAAAAAATCTGACGCCATGGCACAATGATCACACGCGTGTCTTAAAGAAAGCAGCCCGTAAAATGGAACGTAGATGGAAGAAATCAAAACTAGAAGTTTTTCGTCTGGCCTGGAAAGAAAGTTCGCTTAACTTTAGAAAAGCTTTAACATCTGCCAGATCTGCTTATTTTTCAACTTTAATGAAAGAAAATAAACATAACCCTAGGGTCCTGTTTACCACAGTAGCCAATCTAACTAAAAATAAAGCATCAACATGCATTTCTCAACATAGCAGTAATGACTTTATGAACTTTTTTACATGCAAGATTGATGATATCAGAGATAAAATAAGCACCATCAATCTGCCTCCTACAGCCTCGTCCCAATTAGAGCACTGTAGACCGGTAATGGATAAACTTCACATTTTTTCAACAGTAGGTGAGGAAGAATTATCTAAACTGATAAATTCGTCAAAATCAACAACGTCTATGCTAGATCCTATACCGACCAAATTATTAAAACAATTGTTTTCAGAAGTTTCTGAACCTGTTCTTAACATTTTGAATTCATCCCTACTCCTAGAATACGTTCCTAAAACTTTTAAATTAGCTGTCATTAAGCCTCTTATTAAAAAAACACAGCTTGTTCCCAAAGAACTAGCAAATTATAGACCGATTTCAAACTTGCCTTTTCTATCAAAGATACTAGAAAAAATCGTATCTGCTCAACTGTTCCTTCCTACAAAGAAACAATATCTATGAAAAATTTCAATCTGGATTTAGAGCATTTCATAGCACAGAAACCGCACTCCTAAGAGTCACAAATGACCTCCTTCTGTCGTCCGACCGTGGTTGCATTTCTCTCTTAGTGCTGTTGGACCTCAGTGCTGCATTTGATACAATCGATCATAATATTCTCCTTGATAGGCTTGAAAATTATGTTGGTATTACAGGAACTGCATTGGCCTGGTTCAGGTCTTATCTATCTGAACGTTATCAATTTGTATCAGTTAATGAAGAGACATCATACAGATTAAAAGTACACTGTGGGGTACCACAAGGCTCAGTTCTTGGTCCCTTACTTCTCACACTATATATGCTACCGCTAGGTGATATCATTAAAAAACATGGAGTTAGCTTCCACTGTTATGCTGATGATACACAACTTTATATCTCCTCTCAACCTGGTAATTTGTTTGAATTTACTAAACAGATTGTGTAGCTGATATTAAAAATTGGATGACTAATAACTTCTTATTACTAAATTCAGATAAAACTGAGGTCTTGCTTATTGGTCCCAAAAAAATCACACGCAAAAACCTAGAACACTGTCTAACCCTTGATGGATTCTTAGTTCAGTCCTCATCTTCAGTAAAAAAATTGGGGGTGACTTTTCATAGCAGCCTGTCATTTGAAGGCCAGATTTCAAGCATCTGTAAAACTGCTTTTTTTCATCTTAAAAATGTTGCCAAACTTCGACACATGCTATCAATGTCTGATGCGGAAAAGCTCATTCATGCTTTCATGACGTCTCGATTAGATTATTGTAATGCATTACTAGGCGGCTGCCCTGTTGGCCAAATTAACAAGCTTCAGCTAGTTCAAAATGCAGCTGCTAGAGTGCTTTCTAGAACAAAGAAATATGATCATATTACTCCAGTTCTCTCAGCATTGCATTGGCTCCCTATTAAATATCATATAAATTATAAAATCTTACTGACTACCTACAAAGCCCTGAACGGCTTGGCTCCGCAGTATTTGTGGGAGCTCCTGATTTATTATAGCCCATCACGTCCTCTACGCTCAATTAATTCTGGACAATTGATTATTCCCAGAATATCAAAATCAACTGTAGGTGGTAGATCTTTTTCTTATCTGGCACCTAAACTCTGGAACAGCCTTCCTAGCACAGTTCGGGAAGCAGACACACTCTGTCAGTTTAAAACTAGATTAAAGTCACATCTCTTTGCATTAGCATACACATATAACACAAATGCTTTGGAATCCAAATCCTCTAAAGGATTGTTAGTCTGCATTATTTAGGGCAACCGGAGCCGGGAACACTCCCCAAAAGACATTATAATTTGAACGGCATCTGCGCTCATGTTAGTCTGTTTTTTATTATTCCTGAGGTTTCCATAATCCTGGACCAGGTCGTATCCTGAGCAGCTGCTGTGGTGTCATGGAGGAGTGGAGAGCATGAGACCGATGCCTGTAAGTCGATCCCTGTGACAGACGAGTCCTCGCATTGTTCACGAAGGGCCAGTCGGTGACCCCACCTGTGGTCTCTCCGTGATGGATGTCCAGCGTTCTCCAGCCCCGGCGCCATAGACTGCAGCTCTGCACAAGACGTCCTGCCATAGGAGAAATGGTCGTGCCCAACTGAGCCTGGTTTCTCTCGAGGTTTTTTAATTCTTCACTTTCGCCAATTGGTGAAGTTTTTTCCTCGCCGCTGTCACCTCTGGCTTGCATGGTTCGGGACTTGTAGGGCTGCGCATCGATGGATTACTATTCAGTGTTTAAACTCTCAGCAGTGATTATTAAACCACGCTGAAATTAACTAAACTGAACTTCAACACTGAAAACTGGACTGACACTGTTTCAATCTTTTTTTAATAATGCATGTGAAGCTGCTTTGACACAATCTACATTGTAAAAGCGCTATACAAATAAAGATAAAAAAATAAAAATAATAAAAAATAAAATGTAATGAACTAAATTTTAAAATGTCTGATGACCAAATGTATCACAAAAATTTAAAAAAATATTTAGCAGAATTTAACATATAGCAGAATGATAACCCTAAATGACCAATATATATATACATAATTATTTTTTTACTCAAATACCATTCAGTGGTCAGGGATTATGACTACTGCATCAAGCCACCACAGAGCAATTAAAGAGCCTGCAGCTTATGATATGTGTTTTGTTGAGTTATGGTATGTGCTTTGTTGAGGTCTGAATTCTTCACGCAATTACTTTTTCTGTTCCCAGTTGCCAAAATTGCAGATATTGAAACTTCGCTTGAGATTCGCTGCCATTGATCTTCTGGGCATGACCATGGGGCATGAGAGAGCTGCAGATTTTGGATTTTGTTGACAGGACATGTATGTTTTAGACTTTTCCTCGATTTGTGAGTCCATGTTTGTCCACCAGATGAAGCTATATATGTGCTAATGCCTTCCTTACCACACCTGGGTGTCCAGTGTGTAAATCCTCTAGGATATTTGGTGAAACTTGCAATCCCTTTTGCTCCAACTTGTACTAGCATATAACAAGATCACTATATACCACTTCTTTTTTGTCCTCCCAAGAGTGTAGTATGAAATGTTGCTGAGCCAAATACTACAATACAAATGATAATTTTAAATGGTCAGGTCTTGAAAACAAAATAAACAGTTTGAAATTGAACTTTAGAACTAAACCCATATCAGTGATTCATCATCTACATTTAATAATGTTAAAGACTCTTAAAATGTATTTAATAGATCATAAACCTTACCATTTTGTAAGTGGGTGCATATTCTGTGATTCTGAATGGCTGTATTTAAATTTCTGTCTTGTTTCCTCTGGTGCAAAGAGTCAAATTGCTTATCATTGCGTATCTTGTCATGAAGCGTGTTGTTAGGACACGCGGTTACAATGTAACCTGCTCACCTAAAGTTTACATTTGTGATATTTACATCTTGTGGTAATTAATAACAATATGTGAAACTGAATCTGTCTCTTTTCGGAGTCTGTTACTGTCCACCAGAGGTCGCATTTCAGTCACGGACCTTTCTGAATGAATTCATTGATAATGCGGTTTTCCACCAAGGCAACCCGGTGTGCTGAAATATAATTGGCTAAACTGGCATTGAGCAGGTTACAATGATCAAAACAAAGAAAGTGTTCCGGCACGGAAACACATTGTCAAAGCAGAATATCTGACTTCAGTACTGTTTTTCAGATAAACAAGTATGTTCATTGGCATGTTTCCTAAATATCTGCAAACATATTATGGTATTTATATGCTTTAGAACAATCAAAAACTTACATACAGCACCTTTAAGCAGGTGTGAGTTGGAGGTGGTTGGAAATTAACTATGCAGAGCTGCGACCCTCCAGGAATTGAGTTGGAGACCATTGGTATAGACCATTAATTTTTAACTCTATGCTCATTTTAATACGCATGAGAGCTCCTGGGGTGATTTTAATTGACTTAATATGCTTGAATGTGGGCATGTAAAGGGCTGTTTTAAGAATTTTCCATGTACACACATTCTCAGACTGTAATTTATAAAGTTGAAAATGCCTGCAGATGTGTAAAAAAACTAAAAAAAATCCATAATCTTAAGTTTTATTTCGGGCAGCTGGGTGCCAAAAAAAAGCAAAATAATGGCCATTAAATTACAGAAATATACTGTAATTACAGAAATATACTGTAAAATAATGGTTATTAAATTACAGAAATTTCCTTAAATTATTATTATTCCTTAAGTTATTTTACAGTAAATTTCAGTAATTTAATATCCTTTATTTTACAGTAAATTTCTGTAATTTAACGGCCATAATTTTACCTTTTATTTCTGACACCCGCAGCCAGCAAAAGAGACTGAAAAAATATCCAAGGACAACTGTTCAACAAAGAGAATTTCAAAAACTTACAGACTAAAACTAAGCTTGAGCATGAATGTGAAATGACCAAAGAGGGAATGTAAAATCCAAAACCCATCTTATATATTTCCTTATTATATTTCATGTTCCTTTTACTCTTGTAATCCTTATAGATCATTTTAACAGCCTCCCTGCCTGAAGGCTACCATTTAAAGCATACAAAGTGCTGACAAGGACAAAACCAAGACAATGGGGGGAAAAAGCCAGGAAATGGTGCTAATCTTCCTGACAGGTCAGAGGATGAGTTAAACAGACACCAAAAAACAATTGCCTTCCATCTGGCATGTCCAGGTCAAGAAGTAATTAAGCTCAGTGTACATTCAAGAATCTGTTTTTGTCTAAACTACACTCAGGCCTTTTCCTGTGGAAGCTTTTCACATTTACAGCAAGGGAAAGATCATTTACTAAACCCTTCTTTAGGCTGAGAATGACATTAAATTTCTTAGAGGTGTAAAATATTAAATTATTAAGCTATTTTTCACATATTTCTTGTAGTGTGTTACAATAGCTGTTTGTTAGTGTATTGTCTGCTACGGGAGTCAGATGTGTGATTTTGAGTACTAAATTATTGACAGTTTTTGATCTTTTTTTCCCCCCTAAACCCCTTCTTTGCATGACACTAAAGGAAATGGTCACCACAGCAATGCTGTTAAACACCAGCATATTTCACTATTCTTAAGCATAACCCCAAGTAATAACAATGATATATATTCAGTATTAACTGACACAGCAGCAAAAGTTTCTTGGAGCTTGTTGGAATTGCGTTCTGCACAGCGCATCTCAAACCATTGAAATAAAAAGTGAAAGCAGTGTTTTCAACATCTGTGTAAAAAAAAGCTAATGGTGGCCATAGCAATGACAGATGCCAGGGGACTGTAAGCTCAAAAATGTATTTAAACTTGTGAAGAAAGCAACATGCTGTGCATTTTCCTTGCAATGTTGGACGTGATATGTGAATAGCCCTATTAAGAGTTAACCAGAGAGCTACAGCTCCCCGTGGGTGGATTACAACAAAATTTTTACTAAACATTTTGCAAGCTCCATAAAATAAGGACTTTTTTTAACCTTGGCTGGATGTAAATTACACAATTCTTTCTATAATTGTGTACTGAAGAAACAAAACAATCTGGAAACTGAGGAACTAAAATAAGGAACTGACATGCAAACAATATGCAAAATAAAAGGGACTTTCAAGATTTCACTTTCAGTTCAATAAAGTTAAGAGCGTGTAGACTGCCAGCATCAGATGATATGACTTTGCACAAGAGACCAAACCCTGAAGGACAAAGAATCTACTATTATTCTGTAGAGGCCACAAGAAAGGACATTTCCTGCAGACACAATACACAGTAGAACGGCACTGATTTTGCACACATGAAGTAAAGGAAATCCTTAATGGAAGACCAGATGTAAGTTAATGACCAGCATTACCAGATTAAAAAAAATCTTGTGGGTGGCAAAATAAAGCCTGGGAATGTGATCCGTCACAAGAGATTCTGACTGACATGACAGTCATTCACAGTTCTGATGAAGACAGAAGATGAACTGCAAACAGCACACAGATGAGAAAACTGTCATATGGGCTTCTGACTCTGAATGTTAGAGATAGATGTTAATTGGTGTAATCATCATTTCCACGGATAATCTTTAGAATTTAACTGAGTGCAGGAATAAATTTAGGGCTGCAATAATCGATTAACTTAATATTTTATCATCTATAAATGGCTTATATGAGAGGCAAAGGTCTCTAGATTAAGCTTATTTTACCAAAAAAAATTATGATCATGCCTTGATTTGTAATTATTTAATTAGGACAGCATCGGACTTTGCTTAGACAAACGTCTTGTTGCATAACAGAAATAATGCACAACATAGAATATAAAGACATGGTGCAGTGGGAAAAGAATCAATATTGTGTATGACTCCCATAAGCTTGGACGACTGCATCCCTACATCTCTGCAATGACTCAATTAACTTATTAATAAAGTTATCTGGAACGGCAAGGAAATAATTCTTGCAGGACTCCCAGAGTTCATCTAATGATTTATTGGATTTTTGGAGCACCTTTACTTTTTTGCTTTCAGGAACTTTGATGTGGAGGCTGAAGTATGAGAAGAAGCGGCATCCAGCTAGAGAATTTGCCCTCTCCTGTGGTTTGTAATGTATTGGTCAGCACAAATGTATTGATACTTCATGCTGTTGATGTTGCAATACATCTCTTTCATGCCCTCCATACTGAATGTAACCCCAAACCAAACCCCAAACAAATTAATAAATTCAACTGAATTTGCAACTACTGCACTATATTCTGACTGATTCCATCAGAAATTACATTATCTAATTATATAATGGCAGGTTAAAATAAAAGACGTTGAACATTGCTTAAGTAAAATAAATATAATCAAGTAAATATTTTTTTTTACATTTTAAAAATGTATGGTACCATTAAGTGAGATTTAGATAATTGTTTTAATAGATAAAACTACAATATGCCGAACATATAAATGCAAAAGCAATAATAAAAATCTTAATAATAATAAATAATAATAAATCCAATAGTAAATTTTAAAAACATTGTGGGGTTTTTGAATAAATTGACTAGAGAACATTATTTTTGTTTCATGCAACTGTGCCCAATATATTTATAAACTGCTCAAAAAATAAAGGGAACACTAAAATAACACATCCTAGATCTGAATGAATTAAATATTCTTATTAAATACTATGTTCTTTACATAGTTGATGAGATCAGTGGCGCAAAATGGGGGTATGGGGGGGGGGCGCCATTGTGCCAAAACTATTTTTTAAATTATCTTTATTAAAAGTTTCAAGTAACAAAAATAAATAAATATTTTTGGTTAAAAATGTTTAGCGTGCATTCTATATAAATATAATAATTTATTTTATTAAATAAATAATTATACCACCCATCCGTTGACCAGTTGAACTTTATGCATACGACCAAGATGGTGGCGCGTGCGCAACGCGAGGCTCAGTGTCTCTCCAGTTTTTGCAATTTTGCAGTATTTTTCCTGCTAATTTCGGGTCTGTTCGTGCAGAACAGTTGTGCCTTTACATCGTACACCCGACAGGAGATTTTGGATATTGGTTTGTGCATTCCGGACAGTTTTATCAGCAATCTTCGACTCATTCCAGCGATCGCTAGATCAACCGAGGCTCAGCACTCTGTCCGGCCGGGCGGAAGTGCTTGAAGACGGCGTTGCGAGCGTAAACAAAGGAGGGGGAAGCGCGGCGGGCTAAGAGCTAAGCTAAAGCTAACACCACACCAGCTCTCTTTACCCAGCATTTTTCTCGCCAATGTACGGTCTCTGGTGAACAAAATGGATGAGATTCGACTACGCATCACCCACAGCAAAAGATTATCGAACTGTAATGTCATGATTTTCACAGAAACATGGCTAAACGGCGGGATACCAGACAACGCTGTATCGCTAACTGAGCACCACACATTCCGAGCAGACAGAACGGCGGATGGCTCCGGTAAGACCAGAGGCGGAGGATTATGCATTTATGTTAACAAATCTTGGTGCACAAACTCTGTCTCTCTGTTGGGAGACATTGCTCTGTTAACCTGGAATTTCTAATGGTTAAATGCAGACCGTTTTATCTGCCGTGGGAGTTCACCTCCACCATTATAACTGCTGCTTATATTCCTCCCGATGCTAATGCTACGTTTGCAATGAACAAACTTCATGCAGCCATCAGCAAACAACAGACTGCTCACCCGGAGGCTGCCTTTATTGTTGCGGGGGATTTTAATTACTCAAACTTAAAGACAGTGCTCCCCAAATTCCATAAAAACATTTTGTGTCACACCAGGGGAAACAAAACTTTGGACCAAGTGTACACAAACATGGCTGACGCATACACGGCGACCCCCCTCCCCCACTTGGGTCAATCAGATCACCTTTCTTTGTTCTTCACCCCCAAGTACTCACCCCTCATCAACCGTGTGAAGCCATCAGTGAGGACCATCAAAGTATGGCCAGCGGGGGTAGACTCAACACTCCAGGACAGGTTTCAACACACAGACTGGACTATGTTTGCATCCAAGGCCACCCGCGGCTCTCACACAGACATTGACAGTTACACTTCCTCTGTTCTGGAACACATCAACTCCACCATAGACAGTGTTACTACCCAGAAACAGATCACCACATACCCAAATCAAAAGCCATGGATGAACAAGGAGGTGCGCCTCCTGCTGAAGGCACGCAACACTGCCTTCAGATCAGGTGATGCACAGGCCTACAGTACTTCCAGGGCTAATCTGAAGAGGGGCATCAAAAAGGCCAAGCACTGCTACAAGCTAAAGCTAGAGGAGCACTTTTCCAACTCTGATCCTCGGCGCATGTGGCAGGGCATCCAGGCCATCAGCAACTACAAACCCAGCCATTCCACACCCACAGCCACAGATGTCTCTTTCCTGAACGAGCTAAATGACTTTTATGCCCGCTTTGAAAGAGACAATAAAGAACCCAACACCAAGATCACTTCCTCAATCGACCACTCACCCATCACACTCACCTCCTCAGAAGTGGACTTCAGGAAGGGACGAACAGGCTCACATGATCCCATCCACATCAATGGGATGGCCGTCGAGTCGGTCTCATCCTTCAAGTTCCTGGGGACCCACATCTCAAGGGACCTATCCTGGACCACCAACATCTCCAGTTTGATCAAGAAGGCTCACCAGCGCCTTTTTTTCCTAAGGCAACTTAAGAAGAACCAGCTGTCAGCAGCCGTCTTGGTGAGCTTCTACCGCTGCACAATAGAGAGCATCCTGACCAACTGTTACAGTCTGGTATAGAAACTGCTCTGTTGCTGAGCGGAAGGCCCTGCAGCGGGTGGTGAAAACTGCCCAACGCATCACAGGGACTCCACTTCCTACTATAGGAGACATTCAGAATAAACGATCTCTGCGCAGAGCACGCAGTATTCTCAAGGACCCCTCTCACCCTGCTCACAGACTGTTTTCTCTCCTGCCTTCCGGCAGGTGCTTCAGGCTGCTTCAGACAAAAAACAGCAGACTGAGGAACAGCTTTTTCCCCAGAGCTGTCTCCCTTTTGAACTCTGCCCCCCACTGACTCTTCTGACCCCCACACACACCCCCACTCCCCTCATAACTTATACTTCTCACAATCACTGCACTACTGAACATTTGCACATTTAAAAAATTGCCCATATTCATTGCACTGATTCATTTATCTGAACTGTACACACTCACTGTACATATACATTTGTAACTGTTTATCTATCTGCACACTTTGATTATTAATAAGCAACCTACATTGCACTGATTCATTTATGTGAACTGTACATACTCACTGTACATATACATTTGTAATTATGTACATAACCACTTGTACATATACATTTGTAATTATGTTTATCTGCAATTTTGATTTTTAATAAGCAACCTGCATTGCACTGATTCATTTATTTGAACTGTAAACACCCACTGTACATATACATTTGTAACTGTTTATCTATCTGCACACTTTTGATTATCAATAAGCAATCTACATTGCACTGATTTTTTTATTTGAACTGTACACACCCACTGTACATATACATTTGTAATTGTTTATCTACCTGCACTCTTATTATTAATATCAACCTGTACATACGATCATTTATTGTAAATCTGGGCTCATAACTAAGTCAACCTGTATATAATGTTCATAGTACATCCACCTGTAAATATCACCATAGTTTTTCTATAACTGCACCTTATAATTTATACCTGTATTCTGCACTTGCTGCTATTGCACTTCTGGTTAGACCTAACTGCATTTCGTTGCTTTGTACTTGTACATGTGTAATGACAATAAAGTTGAATCTAATCTAATCTAATCTAATCTAATTGATCCGTTGCTCGGTTAGTCACATGTTCAAAATGAAGAGTGAAGAGACAAAAAGAACAAACAATGTCTTCAAATGAAAACTGCTGTGACAAATTGGATAATAAGAGATTGGTAAGCTTAACCCTCACTATTATTACCATACTTTTAATCAACTTCTAATGTTTTTGGGAGCAAAGGGCGCCATATCATTAATTATTCATTATAGCCATGCACCCAGTCACTACATGGGCATTTACTTAACATAAATGCAGACGAGATGGTTTTGTTCAGGCAGGGGGGTGTTGTATCGAAAGCTGACTCCCCTTCGCGTGCACGCGTGTCCGTCAGAGCGGTTTATCATAAACCTTTTATTGATCCTTTCTTTCGCAATTGACAGCAAGAACGAACATAGAAGCTTTGCCAAATTGAAAAGCGGCACCTGAATGTGTTCAAAAGAATTTAAAACGGCAAACAGGACGAAATTATACCGCATTTTCAAAGTGAAACCACGTCATACTACTGATTATAAGTTCAGTATTTATTACACGATTCCAATTCCATTTATATTGTAATTATTGTATTTATTTATTCTGTTTAATTGATTTATTTATTTTAGCCTCTTAGTGTGTGTCTCTTAGCCTTATTTGTGTGTGTGCCTGGTGTACAAACAGTTGGTGGTTTAAACGATTATTAAAACTTAAAAAAAAAGTTAAATAGAAAAACATGCGTTTGTCTACCAAACATTTCTTTTTCTATTTTAACATCACCCTATAGCTAGTCTTTCAACAAATAACAATATAGGAATAATTTTAATGATAATAATAGTAAATAATAACAATAATAACCCTCGCGAATGGGAGGCATTCCACACCTGGAATCGCATACTTCCATCCTGTATATTATGTGGAAAAACAGTATAATTCTATGGGCTAAAGCAGGCATGTCCAAACTCGGTCCTGGAGGGCCGGTGTCCTGCAGATTTTAGCTCCAGCTTGCCTCAACACACCTGCAAGGATGTTTCTAGAAAGCCTGGTAAGAGCTTGATTAGCTAGCCCAGGTGTGTCTGATTGAGGTTGGAACTAAACTTTGCAGGACACGGGCCCTCCAGGACCGAGTTTGGACATCCCTGGGCTAAAGCCATGGGCTGGTGTAAAGTTGACTTTATGGTAAGCGCTTGATAGTCATAAATTTATGGACCGTCAGCTTCAAAAGATAAAATTTGTATTCACTGCATTTAAATGTTGATTAAACATTAAAGTTACTATAGTTATTTAGTGAAGAGCAACACATTAATCTCTGATCCACTGTTTTGTTTGATAGGTGTATCTTTAAGAATGCAATGAAGAAAAAAAAAACATTAGTTTTTTTTATGCTCAATTAAGATAATATTAGTTGTGTTTAAAATCAAACATGTTTACATATTATTAAGTGTATTTGTCTGTTCACACACCCGAATCTCAGTATATCCGCTTTTATTCATCTTCAAAAAGCCGTCTTTATCAGTACGGAGCGCGTCCATCAGTCAGCACCGCTATACTTGTACTGCCTGATTCAGAGGCTGCATAAGGGCGGTGATAAACGCATAAAGCTTTACTGGAAAGGACGTGAATTCGGCCATTTTTATATTCATTTTAACGTGCTGTCAATACAAAATAATGTGAAATCATAATAGTTCCTGAAATTATATCACATTTGAGATTGACTCTGTAGCTGCTACTTTCGCTTTTCATAGAAACATTACAAATGCAGGAGAAATACGCAAAAATACATCCACGAAAGATAGCGGATAGAATGGTAAAATACAGTAGAATTAATACAGCAAAAACAGGAGGGTTTATGGTTATGAGGTGCATATGTTGGTACAACAGTTTTAATTCAAAATCATTTACACAGTCAAGTGTAAAGTTCATGTAGATGTGAAGGTACAGTTGAGGTCAAAAGTTATAAGAATAATCTGAAAAATCTTCTTTATTTATTATTATTAAGTATTTTTTAATTAATTAAATTATTTTGACAAAACAAGAGGGATCACACAAAATATATGTTTATAAGTGCAGACCTGAATATTAGGGCCAGACAGAATCTGTGGACATTTCTTGCTATTTCTGCTGAGAATTTAGTTAAAAATATGCAGATTTATGCTGAATGATTTTAGGATTATCATAACTAAAAACTTTAAAAACTGAGTAAATATAAATTTACACACACCTACAGATTTCTGCGTGCGCAGATTCCATGTGAGCCTACTGAATATATTTCAGACAAGATAGAAAATATTTGGATTAAAAAATTCCCCTATATAAATTTATATACTTGATTATAATTATTTTTAACCCTGTTAAAACTGAGATGTTTATTAATCCTTCTATCAAGATCCATTTTTATACCATAAACACGTTTTTATAAATTTATTATGTATCTTATCGATACATCAGGCCCTTTGGTAACTTATTTTGCTCAAAACTAATTCAATTTAGTTAAAAAAAAGTTCGCCCATGACATTTTGATAAAATAAAACATTTCAGGCAGTTTGTCTCTGTTTATTTTTACACTAAACAGTTTAGTCTTTTTTATTTCATTTTGTGAGAGGTGTAATAGCAGTTTCAGTCAATTGTTCATGCAAAGACAGACCTGACACCTCTCATAGTATGCATGTGTGAAGTGATTGCATTTAAGTATTTTTTGCCCTTTAGGACTCCCATATCCTTTTGTTTTAACAAAAGTACAAAAAGTACAAAATCAAGGCATGTCAAGGTGCTATAATCATTTAGTGAGGCAAATTGAATTACAATTTCATGAAATTGAGATGAAATTTAAATGTAAATGTACTCAAAAGTCTTTATCTTGCAGGAACTGCTGACACACTCCAGCCACATGTGGTCTAGCATTTTCTTGCATTGGAAGGAACCTGGGGCTAACCACACCAGCATATGTCATCACAAGGGGTTTGAGGATCTCATCTCTGTACCTAATTGCAATTAGGCTACCTCTGGCGAGCACATGGAAGGTGCTGTGCAGCCCTCCAAAGAAATTCCACCCCACACCATTCCTGACCCACTGCCAAACCGGTCATGCTGGAGGATGTTTTCATTCTAAAACGCTGCTGCGCCGTCTCAGTGTGAATGGGGCAAAACGCACACATCGGAAAACGGAGGTGTGTCTGCTGGACACAGAAATGGGAGCGTTGGGAGAACCAATGTCCGTTTTAGGTGCTATTGTGCAGTTAAACTCTGCCCTTTTTACTACAACAGCTGCATATATTCGCAAGAGGCAAGCTACTGTTTGAGCACTCGCTAATCGCTCGCGTTTCTAGCCGCTTAAGACCCATTTAGACCGCCGGTTTTGGGTTACACCGGGAAGAACCAGCAAGACGCATCTTTCCTGTTTATACTTGAACGCGCATGCCCAGAGTGTGCGAATGGTCACGTGAAACACATTTCGCTAACGTAGTCTGGGGGGACATCTGTTGAGAGACTGTGTGAAACGCTAGTGTGGACGTGGATTGTTTTCATGCTAAAACGCCGTTTTGAAACTAAAACGCACTAGTGTAAAAGTGCCTAAGTAGGCAGTTAATTTCACAGAAGTGTCATTGATTAGCATTACATTGTGTTGTTTAAGTGTTTCCTTTAATGTTTTGGACAGTGTATTTTTAATTGTCTTTAAAGGGAACGTTCAATAATCTTTAACATGCAAGAGTGTGTAAGAAATAAAGGATTTATCACATTACATTAGTACGTTAACAATGTTAGTGTCAGCCTTAACATGCAACACAGCACCAAGAAAGTGGGAAAAAAATAACACTAGCTGGTTATTACATATAGCAGCCATATAATACTTAACCAAACTGGTACAGAGCATTTGTCTAAATGGCTTTTCATTTCGTGTTACGCTTGAGATTTTCTTTTCATTTTGAGATCAGAAGAATTTCTGTTGTTTAATCCATCTGTCTAACTTTTTCTATCACACTGTCGCTTTTCTTAGCGTTCTGTTGATATCATGAGTTCTCGCAATAAAACAACAACACTATTGTTTACCGGTCCATGAAATTATGGCTTATGTTTTTTGTTGGTTTGTTGTTGTTTTTTTTACTACAATTTGAATAGATGTTTTTTTTGTAATGTGTTGAACTGAATAATTTGATTAAAACTTTCACCTTTAGATAAACTGCAGCATTTGTTGAGTCTTATTAAAATATTTAATGCATTACAGTACACTACTTAATTTTTACCCATAATTTTATTTATTTCATTTTCAAGAAATTGACCATTCACAGTAATGTTTTTAAGGAATACTCCACCTTTTTTGAAAAAGTTTAATTAAGGCGAAGTCTCATAGAGTTATGCAGTTGACCATTTTTTAATGAATTCAGCTGATTAGTGTTCCATAATTCATTGAATCGGATTTGAACATTAGCATTTCAAATTATGTATGCTTGTGTTCTGTTTTATTTTTTCTCTCTCTCTCTTTCTTCCTTACTCTCTTCTCCCATGTCTACTTTCATTTTCCCAAGTTTCGGTCATTGGTTAATCATATCCCTTCCTGCTGACTTCACTCTGACGTCATATCCAATCGGCTAAGAACACCCTGGATAAAATAGCACTTCAACAACGCACCATCCCCTCTATCTATGTTTTACCCTCTGCTTACCCTCTAGTTCAGGTGAGCGTTTTGAATAGTTGAATAGCTTGTATGGCTTATATGTCATGGCAAAAAAAAAAAGAAAACAAAAGATCAAGTTTACCACATTTTATAAATAATACTAATTATAAAACATATTCTAACAATTAAAAGTCATCAACAGCAATAAATTATACAATAAAATACAATAATAATAATAATAAAAAGTAACATTTTAGAAGGATTCACATTTAAAAATATTTCATTTAAAGTCTCTAGAAAACATTTTTGAGGGTTCTTCTCCTTTGAGTAAATGTTCATGTGTGAGTCTTTCTGTAAATAAAATTTTCTAGCAGAGCTGTAAACTATTCTCCCCTAGTTCAAGAAGGTAGAATCTGCTCCCTGTTTTGTTTTTGCAAGAACTTTAATTAGATCAAAGTTCTTCAAGCATTTGTTTTTTAGAGCTTTTATATTTGATGCATAACTGTAGTGGTCTTTCAATTATGTTCATGTTTTCCCTCGGTAGCATATACAATTTTTATCCACATATAGACGCACATTACGTTTCTTCTAATGACATTTGTGATGCTATTTATTTTTACGGAGTGGCTATTTGCACTAAGTGTAAATAGCCCGCGTTGTTGGCAGAAGCTATATACACTAACTCGAGCGGAATCATGGGCTCGATCAGACGTTGAATGCGGTGAAGCGAATCGGAGCGGAGGAAAGCTTTAACCTGCTAATTTCTTGGTAAGTTCTGTTTTTAACTTTATTGCATTTTTAAAAGTTCTATTATATGATTTTTAACGGCCATGGATGTTACAAGTGGTATTATGTGTTTAGTTGGTTATTTCCACATCATGTAGAATGGTGTGTCTTGTTTTGTAACATTATGCTAATAATAGGGATGATAAGAATCATGATTTGCATTACTGAATTGGCATATCGCTGCGATATACCATCAAAAAAGCTATTTATGTAACACGATGTGTTCTACCTGTATTACTTACGAGCACACAATATTGTATGGAACATAAAATTGATGTCTCAAATGCATTTTTTCAAATCTCCGCTGCTGCCATGCTTCCTATTCTAATTTTTGGGCATGTGACCATCTGATTTTTGAGCAAATTACATTTATATTAAGTTATTATAATTATAAGATCGATTATGTGCTGCATCCTTATTACTTTTTGCTTTGCTTTCCTGGTAAAAAAACAGCATATGCTGGTGATGTTGATGCAGGTTTACTCGTTTTGAGAACAGCATATAAACATGCCTTACCAGCACATGCTGTTTTTTAATTTTATTTTTATTTATTTATTTTTTACACGCACTTCGATCAATGTGCATAAACTTGGCTTGAGGTTGAAGTTTTGAGATTCACATATTTAGTGAGTGTCTCTAAATTTCAGCATTTGTACACATTTAAAACAGGAACAGTATGAGATATTTCATAAAACCAAGTTTAAAGTGATCTTATAAGTGTCAGGTATAACTTACATCTTTTTATATTTTGGATATTTAAGGAAAATCTAAACTAAAATGCTGTTTTTTTCACTACCAATGGTAGTAACTGGTGTTGATGTTTAATTGTTTTTCAGGAAATGAAGAATATACTGTCAGTGTATTGTTAGTTCCAGTTTGAATGAATGGAATACTTGGGAAAATTTACAACTGAAAATATTAACATTGCATATTGTGATTTTAGGTCGATTAAATTATTGGACATGTCCGAAAATTTCTTTTTTTAATACCGAACAGATTTCTGAGTTTGAAAATTGTTTAAGTTATTTGTAAAATGAGTAAACTATCATTTATCAATTAAAGTATATATTTTCAACCTTTTCACGTATTAATTAAGTTTATTTCCTCAATAATGAATTTATTACTTGGATGTTGCTATGCATATAAGTTTATATTGCCTATTATTTGTAAATGTTCCAGTATGAGTAAAACAAATGTATATTAAAATCTTTTTATGTTACCTGGTAAGAAAGTCATCTATAAATGCATCATTAATTATTTACTGATCCATTAATTCCTTAAGATAGCGTCATACCACCACCTCTGTCCTACTTTTTATTCAATATGAAGTTAACAATTTCATAATGTAATACTGAATAAAACTGTAAACTGATTGTACTGTAATAACTATTGACCTATAAGGCATATATATTTTTATTGTTTTTTTTTTTTTTTTTTTTCTCTTTTCCATCTACCTATTTCACAGGTGCAATTTTAGGATTTCCAATGGGATTTACTACCAGTGTGCAAGTTCAGTCACCGGTTATAAGTTGCTTTCAACATTCCAGAGTACAAAGTCTTTCTACCTAATTCACCCAAAAGTACAGCAAAGCATTGTGGATTCCTGTTCCATTGGTGGTATGTACAGTATTATATGCTATACTGTGTTCAAGATTTTGTCGTGTATATTGGTTCGGCATCTGGGTTTTCAATCAGGCTTTAAGACCTCTTTTTCTTTTTAACAGCAATTTCACAACGACATGAGCTTGTTTTTAAATAGAAATCCAGAAGGGCTGGACATTGAGTTCAATTTATGTCATGCTACAAACTTCTGGGTCAACTTGTGGTGTTTTTATGCTAATGGTTAGTTGCCAAATAATTGATGATACCATGCAGAATCAAACTTTTTATTATTATTATTATTTTTTTTGTTATTGTTTTTTTTAGGGCAACACAGTGGCACAGAGTGTAGCACGTTCGCCTCAGAGCAAGAAGGTTTCTGGTTCGAGCCTCGGCTGGGTCAGTTGGCATTACTTTGTGGAGTTTGCAGGTTCTCCCCGTGTTGGCGTGGGTTTCCTCCAGTTGCTCTGGTTTACCCCCACAGTCCATAGACATGCGCTATAGTTGAATTGGGTAAGCTAAATTGGCCGTAGTGTATGTGAGTGTGTGTATGGGAGTTTCCCAGTGTTGGGCTGTGGCTGGAAGGCCATCCGCTGCGTAAAACATGTCCTGAATAAGTTGGCGGTTCATTACACTGTGGTGACCTCTGATTAATAAAGGGACTAAGCCGAAAAGAGAATGAATGAATGAATTAATTCATGAATATTTTACTTTAAAATTAAATCCAAGGTGTGTAGCTGTTTTGGCTCATCTCAATGGACAGTTCATCCAACAATGCAAATGTGCTGTTATTTACTCCTCCTCAGACCACAAGCTGTAGGTTACCTTGTACTCCAGTGGGACATTAAAACATATTTTTACCCATGGTTCTTGGAAATTCATATGATACAAATTGATGGTTAAAGCCAAATTAATCACCTACACCTTTGATAGTATGAGAGTGAGTAAATAAATAAAATAGTTTTCACATAAACAAAATGTCACTTGTCTCTATACTTCAAGTGTTCTGTAGATGTTTCTAGTGTTAGGGTGCTTTCACACTTGGTTCAATTGCCTGGACCGTACCCTAGTTCGATTGCCCCCCCCCCCCCCTTGCCACCTTCTTGGTTGGTTTGTGTTCACACTGTCTTTTCTCCTTCTGAGCCCCGGTACGCTTGCGTCATCAAGTCGATGTTTTGTGTACGTCTGTTGCCAGGCGACGGACACGAAAGCAAAGCGCCAAAATGGAAAGACGTCTGCACATTGCGGTTGTTTCGCTTTTACTGAAGCTTTTGGTTTAGAACATACAGAAAACGGCTTGCGTCTATCTGCCGCAAACATATTATACACATGTTCAGAACATCACACAATGTCCAAGCTGTTTTTGGAGGAGACAAGCATTATCACTGTGTTTGCTCTGGCTCAGTCACGCTTGTCAGTGCGTGATTCTCAGACACACACACACACACACACACACACACACACACATACACACACGAATGGACATTATAAAAACTATAATTTGCTGTACTGTTGACGGTTCACTTCCGGCGTTTGGTACGATTGCATTCATACTACAAGTGAACCGTACCTGAGTTCACATGAACCGTACCCCAGACCACGTCTTTCAGGCGGACTCGGGTACGGTTCACGGGTGCGCACCCGAGTTCAGAAGACGTGTTCACACTAGCTAAACGTACCGTACTATGACAACAAACGAACCCGGGTGCGGACCAAAAGTCCTAGTGTGAAAGCACCCTTATGGCCTGTTTCCACTGAGTGGTACAGTACGGTACGGTACGGGTCGGTACGGGTCACCTTTATCAGGCTTGCGTTTCCACTGCAAAAGGGTACTCTTTTGGTGGGCGTGGTGTACGACAGAAAGTTTGTCGGCGTCATTTTCGATCGAGGAAAAGTCTACAGTAATGCTTTATGGGTCGTTCACAAATCATACGGGAAACACTTCTCACAAAACAGATGCTTTATTATACACAAAAACACTGGTGTATAAACGTTCATTATGACTGAACATGATCTGATTATAACTGCAGATCAATGATGCGAAATAGCCTACGGTCCGCGATTATATCAAATAAATAAATAAATGCAGCATATATGAGCACACAGCCCCACACAGTCTCCGATGTTACCAAATTACAGAAAAACTAGACACAGCAGACATGTATGCCTTATTTAGGTTCAAAAACAATACGAAATAGAGCCCCGTCTGTGCAAACCTCTCATCTGTGTCTTTAATCTTCACCATTACATGCAGCCTCTCCGTCATTATTCTCTCGTTAGAGAGTAACTCCGTCATTCCGAGTTTATAATAGTCCAGGTTAAGATCTTTGTTATTTCAAACATTGACGCGGACGCGGGCACAAGAGAGAATCGAAACCTCGCGCTCGCGCTTATGGGCTCGTAACCCATAAGAATCTGCTCTTCTCTCGGCTTTGTGGCCGTTCAAGAAGACGACAAGGTTTGTTTAAGCTCGGGTCGACCATGGCTCGTTATTATATGCTGATATTATTTCGGAGCATTGCCTCTCGGCTGTGTTTTAAACATGGCGGGTCCTTTGTTTTCATTCTGCTTGTTGCATGAGCAAATGACGTATCTCTGTAAGCCAATGGCGTTCAGCTGCGCGTCTAGCTCCACCTTACGGGACCCTTTCTGGGTTTGGTACCCTTTCGAAAGGGTGACCAAAAAGGGGTACGGTACGGTTCAGTTCGGTACGCTTTTAGACAGTGGAAACGGCCTTAAAAGCGTACCGAACCGTACCGTACCGTACCACTCAGTGGAAATGGGCCATTAGTCTAGTTGTTATGGTACCCTACACTGCATGTGTAGACATCTCTTTAGAAAATGTGATTACAGATAATATACAGGTGCATCTCAATATATTAGAATAACATCGAAAAGAGGATTACTTTCGGTAATTCAATTTAAAAAGTGAAACATTTATTGTAAAGATTAATTGCACACAGACTGATTTATTTCAAGTGTTTATTTCTTTTAATTTTGATCATTGTGGCTTACAGCTAAGGAAAACTCAAATCAGTATCTCAGAAATTTGAATCTTACTTAAGACCAATAAAAAAGGATTTGTAACACAAATGTTGGACTACTGAAATGTATGAACAAGCACAGCAATCAGTTCTTGTTTTTATGATTTACTTCAGTAATGTGACATGACATGAAGTCTGTTTATGGCACTGCTGAGGTCTTATGAATCTCAGGTTGCTCTGATAAGAACCTTCAGCTCTACTGTGTTGTTGGGTCTGGTGTCACATCTTTCTGTTCACTATAGATTAGTCATAGGTCAGGTGAGTTTGCTGGCCAATCAAGTACAGGCATAGCATGGTCCTTAAACCAGGTATTAGTACTTTTTGCAGTGTGGACAGGTGTCCAAGTCCTGCTGGAAAAATCAAACCTTTATGGAGATGCTAATTTGATTTTCCAGCAGGACTTGGCACCTGACCACACTGCAAAAAGTATGTGTTTTAAGGCCCATGGTATGCCATTATGCGATTGGCCAGCAATCGCCCACGGCCAAAAACTCTTATGAAAGGAACTGTTGTGCATCGTGAAGAGAAAGATATGAGACACCAAATTCAACAACACAGAAGAGCTGAAGGCCACTATTAGTGAAACCTGGGCTTCATTAGCAGTGCCACTAACCGTTACATTGCTGGAGTTATTTATGCAAAATAGTCCTGAACAAGTATTGAGTGCTGTACATGTTCATGTTCCAAGATTTCTATGTTAAATAATTCTTCTTTGAATGGTTTAAGTAATATTAGTTTTCTGAGATTTCATTACCTGTAAGCCACAATGATCAAAATAAAAAGAAGTAAACAAATACATCAGTCTATATGTAATGAATCTATATATGAGTTTCACTTCTTTAATTGAATAACTGAAATTACAACCTTTTTTGATGACATTGTAATTCATTGAGATGCACTTATAAATTGATGAAGAAAACTTTATATATGTAGAGCTGCGCAGCGATGGATTACTCTTCAGTGTTTGGACTCTCAGAAGTGAATATTAAACCACACTGAACTGAACACTAAAAACTGGACTGACACTGTTTCAATTTACTATAACCTTCTATGTGAAGCTGCTTTGGCACAATCTACAGTACATTAGCACTATAAAAATAAAGGTGAACTGAAATTAAATTGAATTATATTATACAACTTGATATTATATTTTGACCATTTTCTTGTTACGTTCCACTTATGTTGTTGTACAATCTATTGTAGTACTAGTGTACAAACATTTTTAATCACATTATTAGGCAAGCCTTCATCTTGTCATCAAAGATCACTGCTGCTTTTGTTGGAAATTCCTACAGGAGCTCTCCACTGAAACAGGAGGAACAAATATATCCCTTTTATTAATACAGTATAAATATCAAACATTTACCTTCTACAAACATTTTGTTTAAATGGCATGTACTGCTAATACTTATGTAAATAGCATCTACCATCTATTAACACTGAAGTGTACTGTAAACAGCATTTACTGTTTATTAGTGTAAATACCATCTTTTAACTCTAATCGACAACCAATAATTAAAATAGTTTACACTAAGACTTATAAGACGCTAAATAAACTATGCTTAATTTTTGAGTATAAATAGCATCATACTTTTAGTAACACTGCAATAGTGTCTATCTTCTATACACACAAAGTGTAAATGGCAAATAGCATCTACCATACCTTTTGCTGCTATATTGTGTAAATAGCATCTGATGCTATTTGAACTAAGTGTAAATAGCATCTCTTGCTATTTGCACTAAGTGTAAATAGTATCTCTTGCTATTTGCACTTAGTGTAAATGGCATCTCTTGCTATTTGCACTAAGTGTAAAAAGCATCTCTTTTTATTTGCATTTAGTGTAAATAGCATCTCTTGCTATTTGCACCAAGTGTAAATAGCATCTCTTGCTATTTGCACTAAGTGTAAATAGCATCTCTTGCTATTTGCACCAAGTGTAAATAGCATCTCTTGCTATTTGCACTAAGTGTAAATAGCATCTCTTGCTATTTGCACTTAGTGTAAATAGCCGCTGCCTTATTTTTATCATGAAAAGAGTTACTGAGAGGATGCTGCCATGAGGAACTCCTTGCTGTTGTACTTGAGAGTCTGACATAGTGGTTCCTACTTAAACTCGGAAAGATCTATTTGACAAAAACTTTGAAATGAAGATGGATAAATTTACCCTGAATCCCATTTTATACAAATCTTTTTGCAAAATGCCATTATTGCAGGTGTAGCGTCATATGCTTTTTTGCTTATCTGGTGATGAGACTCAAGCTTCCAGACAAGTCGGTTATTTACCATCCTCTCCATAGTTTTACATACACAGCTTATCAAAGCTATAGGTCCAAAATTGTTTGGATCTTTATGTTCCTTCCCAGGTTTTGGTACAGGAATAATGGTTGCTTCTTGCCATAACTGTGAGGATATTTCCTGATTTCCAAATTTCATTGAAATTTTCCAGAAGAGGGAAAGGCATTTGGGAAAATGTTTCAAAAACTGATAATGTACTTTATCTGGTCCGACTGCTCTGTCATGGCATCACTTTAAAAGTTTAGAGTTTAAATGTTCCTCCATAGAAAAAGGTTGGTTGTTTATCTGTTTTTGGAAATAAAAATGATTTTAATTGTTTCTTGGTGAGTTCTGATTTGTTTTTTTTGTTTTTTGTTTTTTTGTTTTTTTTAATATGTGGTTCATAGTTTTCTGTAGAGGAGTTCCTTGCAAAGTTTTTTTGAAGTATATTAGCGATTTGAGCTGGATGATTTTGGCAAAAATGAGAATCACAATTCTGTAGATGTAAAATAAAGGTTAAATGGAGTAGGCTATTATTATTGTCAAATATGGTAAAACAACAACAATGATATAAGGTTTATGTGTAGGTCTACTGTTGGTTAAAATGCTAAATTTTGTATGGACTTGGAATGGTTGATTTGAACAGACATTAAATATGTCCTGGTTTTTATTTCACAGTAAGGTAATTACAGAAAACAACTGTTTTATATATAATAATATATAATAATGTTGAATTATTATGTTTAAGAATTAAGAATGTTTAAAAATTATGCTTGTCATTTGTCATTGACAACATTATTAGACCATTTTTTTTCACTGGTAAAATGGAAAAAAAATTCTATTAGATTCCCTCTTGCATTATATTCAACATAGGCTAGAGTAGTTTTACTGACACTGTTAAAACCGTTTTCAGGTGGACATTATCTCCAGCAAAAAAGATATCCAAAGCCGTTTTAAATTGTAAAGAAATCTGTGTTATTGAAACTAATGAAGACCGCAGAAGTCAATTACTCATTTTTATTATTCAACCTGACATGTTTACTGCTCCAAAAATAATTTTCTTCTCAAAATAAAATATATGGCAGGGCTATTCAATTGGCGGCCCGCGGGCCGAACCCGGCCCCCAAGACCATTTTTTCTGGCCCTCCAATTAGTTTGAAAAAGACATCAGAAATAAATTTAGTTCAGTCGAAAAACAGCCGCTATAGTTATGAAGTGACGTGCGCCTGTTCAATACAGCACGAGCTGCAGTTGAAGGCTGCGCAGAGCGTGAGTCACCTGACATTAAGCGAGTGGAGCTGGCAGCTGGAAACACTTGGATATTTTTGTAGAAAAGGCCTTTTATACAATGCACTGATATCGTTGTTAGGGATGCCACGATTCGCCGATTTCACTGCGCTTTTATTTGTCACGGTTAATTATTCGTAAAGGCTTCACAACTGCGCGTTTCTGTTGCACAGAACGAAACTGCTGCAATTAAACAGTTATGCCACCTGTGCGCTAGTTTAAAGTCCCGAGCTTGTACGCCGATGCCAATGCAAGCACACTGGATTAACTATAGCGGCGCGCCGTTCCACTATCACATCCTTTCCGCGCGGATATTTGTTATTTCTAGAATACGCCAATGTGTGTGCGCAAGCGGAACAACGCGCTCGATTGCGGCTATCCGGGCGCATACATTAGAAAACATTGCGGTGAGGTTGTGCGTGGCTTTCAGTGCAATGTAAACAAAAGATATGTTAGACGAATTATTATTAAAATGATTATGTATGTACACTGTCAGAAATAAAGGTACAGGAGCTGTCACTGGGGCAGTATACCTTTTCAAAAGGTTGTACCCAAAGAGTCCACAATGGAACCTCACAGGTGCATATTCGTACACAAATGTACCTAAAAAGTACCTTTGAGGTACCATTATAGACCATTCAGATACAAATATGTACCTTTTGAAAAGGTACTGCCCCAGTGACAGATCCACCTTTATTTCTGAGAGTGTGTGAACGCAGATGATAACACCAGTTAATCTAAATACTTAGGCCTACCTAACATAAAGCTTAAATTTACATTAGACGCAATTACCGTGAAACCATGATTATTCATCAGACTATAATCGTACAACCAAAATCTATAATTGCTGCATCCATAATTGTTATGCAGTTCAAAACACATGAATGTGTTTGAATGTAGAAAAAGCCTACTTAAACAATGCACTGCTTTTGTTGTGCTTTGAAATAAAACATTTGAAGGTTTGTTAATAAAACCACATTGTAAAATGCACTGATATTATGTACAACATACATACATTTTAATGTAGAAAAAGCCAACGTGGGTGTCTTAAGGAGCAAAAATGCAACATACGTAGTTGCGTCCTCACTCATATTGCAAGTCATACCTCTCCGGCCCTTCGTTTGGGATGCTCTTCATGAACCGGCCCCCATAACAAACTAATTGAATAGCCCTGATATATGGTGTTCAAAGGAGTTTTTTTTTTTTTTTTTTTTTAAGTCAGACATTTAAAAAGAATATATTTTGGAGCAGTAATCACAATACTGTCATACCGTAAAACCGTGATATTTTTATCAAAGTTATCATAACATCAGTATCTTATACCAGCCCATGCCAAGTTGCAATCATAACTCTAAAATGCTATATGGTCATTTAAATGATGTGCGCACAGGCTTCCCTTTCACTTATCATACTTATCAGTGATGTCACTGTCGCTGTTTCGGTAGCCTCGCTGCTTGTGTTTGGAGCTCTGTCGCGTAGATTCGCAATTTCCATTTTTATCATAGAATACATCCACATTCGCTAAATATTTCTCCCTTCTACCTAGGGTGGACATACCCTTAATACATTTATACAACCAAATCTACATTAAAACATTGTGTCTCTCGAGCATCCGTTTGTTGCTTGTAGCTTTAGCCTGCTAGCACCGCTAGTCACCGTTCACTCACTCATTTCCCCACTTACTGGCTTTGCTCCTCTCCCTTTTCAATGTCGCTTTTGTGTGCAGGAGAAACTAAGATGGAGATGCTGGATCGAGATATATATTTTTGTTTTTACATCTTTGACTGTTCCTGCAATCCCAGAGATACCTTTTTGAATAGCAAAAGGAGACAGTTTAGTTTTGGCATTTCAGATTGTACCAATTCTAAAAGTATAAATCTCTGCCAGTTTTTATTTTAATTTTATTTTTTTACTTTTGGGGAGTAGACTAAAGCGATTTCCAAAGTTACAAGTCCTGATCCAATCTTTTTTGGGGGAGGGGGTTTGTTTATTTGCCATTTTAATCTGATTTCTGATTCAGAAATCATATTATTAAATCAGAGATGCGGATCTCCATCAAGGATATAGGGGGGTGTACAGAAATATTAGGCTTTGCTGAAAGTCTGGTTGTTTTACCTGCAGCAAGGGGCAATATTGGTGGTTGAGACTTTAAAGGACATTTAATTCCCCTACTTAGAAGCCTAATCTTGACAACTGATTCTATCAATGTCAATGCAGAATGCCCTCAAATGATCTATTAATGTTAAATGATATTTTTATTATTGATTGTGTCTGTCAAATGTAGGTCTATAAGTCCTTTACAGCTCGTTTAAATAGGCACATGTATGGTGACCACAATAATGTTACTCTCTGATAAGGCACATGTGTTGACTTATATTCAGTTATCTGGTAGCATATAATAGTGTTTTTTTACATATATTTTATATTATATATTTGCATTATTTTCTTTTTTATGTTTGAATTTATTAGGGATGCAACGGTTCTTGGTTAAAAATTGTATCGTCCCGTCATCCTCCCATGTGTAGGGAATGAGCCACGTTTTACGCTGAATCCATAATCGGCATAAACAAGCCTCTACTCCGTCTCCTTCGTAATTAGGAATTGCCTGAAGCTAATTCCAATACACATGCGTCTTTCCCCTTTATAAACAAAGGACGTGTTCTTACCCTAGTTATTAATTGACTCCCATCTGTGAGTTCTTGACCATTTGCTTTTTACCTGACTATGATAACTGAATTCTACACCCAACGCAAGGAAGAAGCATTTGTGTATCTCCAGGGGAAAACGTCCCCCGCCCCTTTTCCGGCCCGGATAAGAAAAACCCCGTGATGGGCTTTAGACAAAGGCCCGCGCGATTTTTGGGACATTTCTCGTTTAAAAGAGTGTTTTGCTTTGATGTTTTATTGCTAATAGTTGTGTATGTTTTGCTATGCATGTAAGCATGTGTATTCACTATAATTGTGTCTAGAAATGAAGTGTTGTAGCGTGTGTAACGCACGTAATTAACTGTATTTGATGAGGGCTATAATGTTTGGTCTCAAACTGAAGCTATAAGGCTTCAGAGAACATTGGTTCAAATGATGAAACTGTATCTGCAAATAATACTTAGTTATGAAGCTTTATTGAAGTTTGATAACGTAAATAAGATATTAAGCCCCAGACATGACGCCTCCCTGGGCGTGGACATACAGGGAGAAGATGGGCGTGGGTATAGCACCATACCCACGGTCATTGGACACTAGCCAAGTGGGTTTGTCTAAAATCCACTCACTATAAAAGCCCAAACTGAAAGATTTTATTGGGTTTTCGCATCGGCTTTGCATGGGTTCCGTATTGGCTTTTGCTTTGCTTCACGAGGGGGTTCTACGCACGAACTTTGCGTTACACGCTTCCCGTCTTTACAACACGCCTGCCGGACATCGAGTGTGGAAGAACCAACCAGCTCAGCCTGCGTCTGTCCCGCCGTAACATCTACGGCCACATGACCCCGTTCACAGGAGCTCACATTGCCTCTGTGTACATCGTGGCTCACATGAACACAGTCGGACCTTACTGCTCGTATAGCCGTTTCTACAACCATCAGACGTCGCGTCATCCAGCAGTAGGATCAGTCATTCAACGTTTGAGACTCTGTCTCAACCCTGCCAAAGAGCCTTTCCCAGGAGGAATTCCCTTACAGCGAACTTCCCGCGCGCTGACGTCAGACTCTCCGTCACTGGGAACAACGCTCCATGAGAAGAAGGAAAAGCCCTCTCCAAAGGAAATCCCCAACCACGTCAACGCGCTGCAACCAATCGGCTTCGCCGGGGCTTCCCTCAACCAGAGGACACGTGAAACTGGTCACCAAACCGCAAGTAAACACAGACCAATTTTCATTACATACTGAAGCTGGTAATTAAGTTGAAGTGCCTGACCGTTGTCAGTTTCTCTGCTTGGTGGTTTTCTCAGGTTGCAATACTAAACTTAAGCAAGTGCTAGACGTTTGGGACTCTTTGTCGTTCATCCTCAGTCATTCTCATCCCAGAATTGTGTGTGTGTGTGTGTGTATCTGTATGTTTGTCTGTTTTACGTAGAGTAGTTTACTGTGTGTAGCTTAATAAACTTGCGTTTCATTTTAAGATCCTTGTCGGAGTTTTATGTGTTTCTAAGTTACTGCCTCAGTTATATGGTCTTGCTACCTCGCTTGTGTAATAAGTGAAATCCTACTTATATTACTATCGTTGGCCACGTAATAGTATAACATAGATTTACTAAAGATAAAGTTACGCTGCTTACTTCTATTACGGTGGACCAATAGATAACGTAAGTGTAAGTGTTAGCATATTTCTGACTGTGAGTCAGTCGTCCGAATATTCTGATTCGAATCCCCGAAAATTAATTTGAACGTATGAGCTAATTCTTAAAGTACCGGACATCGTAGATGGTCCAGGCACTACACATGGTTCGATGCACCCTGTGATCCGCAGGTTCAGAATATGCATTATTTTGTAATATTGGTTTGTCGATAAAGACAACTGCAACAAAACAACATAGTTTTGCCTTTGTGCTTCTGATTACCTTTCACATGCACTGCACGTGCGAGGATGCGTCCAATCACATATTAGTATGTAAATGAATTTTTGACATCACGTTTGCTCACGTGTCGGTGTGTATGTTGAGTTCCTGAGAGTTCAGCATTGCAAGTGAAGAAGATGAAGCCAAAAGTTCAGATGAGGCCAAAACACACATCAAATAATCCTGAATTAGTTTTGTTTTCTAATGGAGTTCAATAGCTTGTCTATCATCTCTCCATGATTTCAAGGTGCCCTTTGAAGCAGCCCATGCAGTTTCAGGACTACATTTCTTGGACCCCTTATCCGCTTATGAAGTCTTGACGTATGGAATACTATTTCTGGGTCCAAGCAGCTACTCAGTTGACTTGAGAAATTATTCATTTATGACGGCTTTTAGTCCTATAACACATTAATGTGATTTTTTTAAATAAAAGTCTCTGGGCTTGCTGCATTACAGACGGCAATATTTTATTTTATTTTTTTAAATGTATCATTTTCTGCCCATCTGATATTAGGCATGGCTAAAAATATTGTGATCATGATTTTCGAAAGTATTACAGTGCTTTGTAAATGTTTATTATTATCATTTGTTGAGCCTCCACATACAGTTTCATAGAATGTGTTGGAATAAAAAATGTATATAATGTATTTCCAAATTAACAATAATAAATATATAACTAAAAAGGTATATCCTTTGGTTTTTAATAAATCTCATTTCATTCAAAAATATAGCAGGTCAAGTGTTGAAGACATTTAACTATTGTCTTTAGCACTTCCTGACTATAGGAAATCAAATGGTTGATTGTATTAACACCTATGCATGTGAATGGGTATTATGTTTATGAGATCAGGGCTGGGAAACGATGCTGAAAATGCTGATTCCAGTAATTCATTTGCATGCTTTTTTTTGCCATCTTCACCTTTAGCCACTGCCCCATCCTATAAACTGCTGGAAAGCACTCTAATCAGAATGTTTTCTCATTTGGTTTTTTATATGGATATGTATATGTTTTTTTTTCCATCTTTGTTAAATGCTGTTATTGAAGCAGTGGTGCTTTGTG
>CAIGQQ010034690.1:1352008-1362460 GCA_903798035.1 Danio albolineatus
TTTTCCATCTTTGTTAAATGCTGTTATTGAAGCAGTGGTGCTTTGTGTTTTTGGGTGTGACCACTGCGAGGCGCTGTTGTTATACATATAGATACATACAGTTGTGTTATTTTTTCCTCTGACGTGATGCAGATGTGAGGAAGTGAAAGTAAAAACGATCTTTTTTGCGTTCTGAGAGAAAAGAGTGAGTCTTTTTTGTTTTAAAAACCAACATAAACATATAATTAGGTATGGGCTGGTATAGGATTCTGACAATATGATAACCTTGGATAAAATATTACAGTTTTACGGTATTGTGATTACTGCTATGAAATATTAAATCTATTCCTTTTAAATGTCTGGGTAAAAAACAAAAACGTTTTTCCCTTTTGAACACAATACATTTTATTTTGAGAAACAGTTAAAATATTTTGGAATATGTCAGGCTAAATAATTCAAAAGAATTATTGACTTCTGCTGTCTTCGTTTGTTTCAAAAACAATTTTTTTTATTATTTAAACTGGATATTTGGATATCTTTTCTGCTGGAGATACTGTTGTCCTAAAAAAGAACATCATCAAAAAAAAGTTAATAAAAAAATCGTACACATACCTTAGGGATGGTATAGCAGAAGCTTTTGACGGTTTTAAACCCTTGACCTTTCTAAACCGCAGTATACCTTGAAAACGGTTATTGTCCCATGTCTACATATAATAGACTTGATAGACTCAATTTAGACTTGTTAATCAACTCTTGTCACTGTACGACTTTTCGAAGATGCTGTTTGACTGCAAGCAAGAACAATAAATGGGTCAATGACGTGACGCTCATTTTTTTGTGTCCATGTGATTTACATAAAGTCAAAAAGGTCACAGTTTCAAAAATAAATAAGCAAATTACTTGCATACATTCTCTATTTTGAGAGGCAAGTCTAATTTTTTTGGTTTTAATCCATTTTAAGATATTTTTTTAGGGGATTATTACAAGAATGTCAATGTGGTGTAACCAAAACAAACTGGTACCAAATAGTTTATCTTGTTTAAAAAAAGGTGAAATTCTCAATGAAACATCAAATCAGCTAGTTTGGCATAATTTTATATTAGACATATTTAATAGTAAATAAAGGTAAATATAGCATAATTGTTCTAAATATTAGTATTAATTTGGGGAATTATGTCAAGATGTCAAGTGTCAAGATGGTGTAACCCCCATTTATTAAGCCCCATTTTTGTTAATATTGTGCAGAAGACCATGAGACAGGAAACTGTATCACAGAGAAGGACCCTTGACAAGACTAATTGCTACATGCAAAGGATATTAACTCTTTTTAAAAAGTTAAATGCTCTGACCTTTTTAATGAGTGGTTAGATATTCTTATATACAAGTCAAATGGTAAGACCCCAAGAGTACAGTATAATTGGTCATTATTATAAAAATAAATGTTATCTTTAAAAATTACATTTAAAATATATTCCCACCAAGTCCATGTGCTTACATAGATATTTTAATAATGCCTGTCAAAATTGATTTTACGTTAAAATGTCAAGCGGTGTAACTGGTTACACCATTTGACTCCAATTACACATCTTTCTGTTGGGGGGCCAATCTAGTCAAATATCATCAGTTCATGATGCTGATTAAAAATGCTATATAAATTATTCTACCTTTTGGAACAATTTTGGGTTCATAGTGTTGCATTATTTATTTATTGAGAAGGTGGTGCTTAATCCACAACCTTACTATTAAAGCTCTGTAATCCTAGAATAATATAATTATGTTGCTATTATGTTGCTCAACATGAATGCTTTTTTAAAATGTTAATTCAGTACACTGTGGGGAAACTGGAGCACCCAGAGTAACCCATGCAAACTTAACACAAGAAGGCCTCCTGCTCCATCCATGACCAAACCAGCAATCTTCTTGCTGTAAGGCAAACTAACTTAGCCCTGTGAATTTTTTATTCTTTTTCAAATATTTCCCAAGTGATGTTTAACAGAGCAAGAAAATGTTCATCGTATTTCGTATATATTTTTTCTTATTGTGAAAGTCTTATTTGTTTTAGTTTAGATAGAATAAAATATGTTTAATTTTTACATATTTTAACAGTTTTTAAAGTCAATGTTATTACCCCCTTAAAAAAACTTCGATTGTTAACAGAACAATCCACTGTTATACAATGACTTGCCTAAAAAATCTTACTTGCCTTATTAACCTAATTCAATTCAATTCAATTCATCTTTATTTGTATAGTGCTTTTACAATGTAGATTATGTCAAAGCAGCTTCACATGCATTATAAAAAAACAGTGTCAGTCCAGTTTTCAGTGTTAAAGTTCAGTTTAGTTCAATTCAGCGTGGTTTAATATTCACTGCTGAGAGTCCAAACACTGAAGATTATTCCATTGATACGCAGCCCTACAAGTCCCGAACCATGCAAGCCAGTGGCGACAGCGGCGAGGAAAAAAACGATTGGCGAAAGTGAAGAATTAAAAAACCTCATTAAATAACCTATTTAACCCTTTAAATGTCACTTTAAGCTGAATACTAGTATCTTGCGACATAACTAGTGAAATATTATGTACTGTCATTATGACAAAGACAAAAAAAGAAATTAGTTATTAGAATTTAGTCATTAAAACTATTATGTTTAGAAATTTGTTGAAGCAGCACTTTTAAAAAAGTTCAACTTTAACATAGGAGTGGTAACAATTTTGATGAGCCTCTGCTGACTGGGTGCTCACAGCCTTGAGTTCTGGAGACTTTCATACTTGATGTGCTTACCGTTGTTGTACTATTATTAGTAACAACTGGAGGTGAATTGAAGTCAGGAGGTGCTAAATTAGTTAATTTATCTATAAAATAAAAAATTAGGTTGTAGATAAGTTTGGTGGAAACTCATTAAAATGTTTTCCATAGACACTATTAGTCAGTCATGTATGTTTGCAAACATTGGCTCTCAATCACGAATGCAACATCCAGAGCGGCAGCAGCTTTTATGTACCTGTCAGTGTTTGGCAAATTGCTCCTAAATAGCATAAAACTATAAATAAAATAGTGGATATTTTTTCTTCTTTGTAATATCAACTACTTTTTTATTTTACTTTAACCAACTGAAAATAAACAAGGTGATGTAAAAGATGTTAAATGCTACACATGTTTGTTTTAGTATTATTATTCTATCAATGAGGGCCACAGATTTAATGGAAAGGATGTTATTTCTGTATTGAAGTTCAGCAACATGGTTTCATGGTTGTGAACACATTTGTCAATGACAATCACACCCCCTCAGATATTGTTCCTCAACTGTCATTATAATATGAGACATAAGTACAACTTTCATCACCTCAATGATTTCTTGTTGTCAGACATGTTGGTCAGCTTTTAAAAGAAAGTAAAACCACTTCAGCTGAAATTGTTGACTATTGTATTTGATATTTACTGTCAATTTCAGTCATTTTTGGCTGTTGAAGCATCACGGTCAGGTGGTGTAACTGGTTTGTGTCAATTGGATATAATGTGAAATTCAATTTAAAACACTTACTTTAGTTTAATACAGTGTTTTTTAACAATTTGTACATAATTTGTCAAAGATTATTTAGAAATCAAATTTGTTTTTAGCATGTGTCCGGCCAAATATTGCAAAAACTCATTAAAATGTACATTTAGACATAACGCAAATAAAATAAATGTTGGTATGATATTTTAAAATGAATTCTTTATTTCTGTGAGTACACTTGCAGATCTTCTAGGAGGAGTAAAATATTTAATATTTCCAATGTTTTGACAGTTACACCATTTGACATTTTCAGGTACATTCAGGCTTAACATTTGTAAAAAATGGTGCAAATTATAGTTTTAATTACATAAAATCAACATGAACACAATCTGTGCATTTTAATATACATGATAGATGCTTTTAAATCATCTTTTTAAAAGATTTTTAAATTTCTCATCTTGCCGCACCTTATTTGTCACTGACCCAAATACAGTGAGCCTTTTACTAAAAACGTGGCGTGTTCCTTTAAGTTGGCATTTATTTTATCAAAATTTCAACAAAACCAGTAATAATGTGAAAATGTATTACAATTTTAAAAAGTGTTTTTTTTATTTTTTTATTTATATGATCAGACATTCTTTATTTCTGTGATGTAGTTACCTTTCCAGCATCCTTACTCAAGACTTCAGTGTCAGATGATCCTTTTTAAATGAACATTTCAGTTGGTTTTACCGTCACTTATTCTTAATTTACTGTGTTCTTCTTAAAGTATTAAAAAATGCATCTTGTTTTCTTTTGAATTTTAAGCCAAAACACAAAATACAATAAAATTACAAATTAGAATGAAAAACTGTAACATGTACTGTATAATCTTATTGTAGTTTTAAGAAAGCTTAATCAACAATTAGTTTTATACCGCACATTCATCCAGTGACAATTTGTGCCAATATTGTTTAACACTCTACTTTGAATATTCAGGCTGAAATCACAAGTGTGACCTCAAAACAACATTAGCAATATATAATTGACTGTATTTTTTGTACAAAATATCCTATTTTTATTTTATTGTATTAGTAATCTTTACAATTTAACTTTTTAAATTACTACTATTCTAATTAATTAATTACATGTCGATACATTTTAATTAGTAAATTAATACATAATGCTATATAACATACAAGTTAATTAGTGATATATAACTATCAGACAATATACAAAAAATAAAAATATAAAAGCTGTGTGGGTAATGAAGAACAATAGCATTACAATAACAGTATCTCTAATCAGTTTTAGCAAGCATTTAAACTATTACAAATGTAGTTTTATTTTGTCTATAGACAAACGGTTATAAGATAAGCAATGACACTTACCTGTTGATCAATATGGAAAGTGTTGTATGAGACAGATCTGTGATTAGAGAAGCTCTGGTCCGTGATTCTTCCTAAAAATCGAGGTTTGAGAGCCAGTGCTTTACAGCTGAAAAAGAAGATGAGGAGAAAAAGCAACGCAGAGCTGGCGAGTCTCATGGCTGAATGACTTCAATCACTGGTCATCTTCAGATATGAAGCGGGTTATACGAGGAACGAGGAAAGACGTCAGATGACTCGTTTTTGTTGTTCCTCCATGACGCAAAACTTTTGAAACTGTAGTAAAGACGATGTTTGTGTTAATGTAACGATTTGATATGGCTTTTATGTTTTCATTTCTGACATTTCGGGTTTTATTTAGAAACACTTCTGCGCTATTGCCAAATCTTTTTCGCAATGTGTGTTGAGTAATCGAAGATGTCGTTCGGTGTCTGTTCTCCCCTAGAGCGGATTACGTGTAATTTCTGTCGATATCTGTTTTGGGAACTTCATACAGCAACACAACCTGCGTTCGCGTTTAGTATGCTTTGCATAATGCTTTCCTTTTGTGTCATTGTAAACACGTGACACCGCGATGCCTCTTGGGTATTGACGTTTTATGTGATTTAAACACATAAACCTGTTTATTAGATACTGCACAAACCAGTATAACATTTAATTACTACTTTATTTTAGCTGTACATTTTACTCAAATGGTTCATTGTAACAGTAGTTTATATTTGAATGCACGTTAAAAACAGAATCAGCAATCAATTGACATTTAAGTCTACATTTAAGGATAATAGTCAGATAATACTAACCGATTGAAAATTCAATATTAATTTTAGAATTAGAATTTTAACATATAATATTTTGTCTATTTAATAAGTATATCCTATATAACAGGTATGGTATCATGTTAACGTATTTAATGCAATTATTTTGTTTAACAATGGGTGTGCAATATAAATTAAATGTATAAAATGTAAAATGTGTTCGTACATATTGATTAAATATGTATTAATATTCATACATTTAGTAAGCTACATAATTTTAACACACAAAAATACAAATTCACAGAGTATCATCTATTGAAAACAATATATAGTTTACAATATACATTCAAAATTTGATTCTTATTAGTTAATACATTTATAAATTAGTTAATTAAAAATAACTATTAGTTATTGGCACAATTATTAGTATTAATTAATCAATGCATAAGAAAATGTACATTTACATTTGTAAAGTTTTGTTCTAACATTCTAATGTAACAAAATAAAATGTAAAAAACAACTAAATTTTATTCTAAATTCATTTAATGTTATAGTTGTTTTGTAAACAACAAAAAAAGAAAACATAACAAATCTGTACTTATTTCCTATAGTAAGAATACAGATAGTGTCATAATCATGTTTATTTGGATAAATGTGTTAACTTGCAGTCTATATGTGAAGTATTAATACATTAAAAGAAGTTACAGAATTGCAGAAAGAAAATGACTTAAGCTATACTGAATCAATAGCTTTATGATAAATCTATCACATATGACATCACAACTTATATACCAAAATCACACTTTAAAACAATAAATGTACAGATATCTACTTGAATATAAATCAAAAGTAGGCCTCTCATTCTCTTATTCTGCTATGCCTTCATAAATGCCTTACATGCCTTCATGAATGCTATCTTATTTACAAAATGAAATGGTCAAAGCACCGTACATACAATTTTTTTTTTTTAAATATATATGCTTAGTAATACAACTACACTGGGAATTAGGTCATTTAACATAAAAGTCCCATTGCAACACATTACAATATGGCAAGTATTTGTACAATAAAGTTAGACAAAACACTGTGCATGGCACATCATCTAACAAAAAAAAGAAGAAAAAAAAGAAAAGAAAAAAACATTTCATACAAAACTAGAAAAGGTCATCACTTTAAAATAAAAGGTTAGAAAAGCCTAATACCATATAAGCAGCTATGTGTACATATAAGGAAAATTAAAAGCTTTAATTGGCATGAATAACCAAAAATGCTGAAACAATTGATCTTCAAGTTTAACATGTTTAGTGTTTTAATGAATAAAAATTAAAGCATAATATTTTTCATCACAAACAGGCTTTTTACACTTTTAACTGTTGGGTAAAGTAATCATGGATTATGTTTGCTTCACGTTTCAAACTGCTCATTTTAACTGGTATTATCAATTAATTCTGGATCTTTATATGCTGGCAATTCACACTGTGCCGCTCTAAATAAAAACTGCATAACAACAATGCCTTGCGATTAACAGTTAACCCTTACAGTTTTGTTAGCATTTTTAGCATTAAAATAGCAACATTTGCTTGCATGCATGAACACATGCACAATGCTTGCATTCACTCCAATGTCTGCTCTTTTGTCACTCCATAATTTGTAAGCAATACAAATTTTCCCCCAAAAATCCCCTCACACAACCACTTGTCAACAGCTGTCTATTGTATTTCTTACTTCAATAGTTTGTTGTTGTTCTAGTTTTGACATGGTGCCAGTGCAAGTTATGAGCACTGCGTCTACTTCTATTAAATATTAGCAACTTTTCCATCAATTGTCCTGAGTAATTCTTTACATTTGCAATTAAGTTGCAGTTAAGTATTTTTTTTTTCCAATAATTCAACAGACCAGAGTTAATTTCTCAACTGATGCACGTTGGCTGACCACTTGTAATCAGATTACAGAAAACATGTTAATACCATGTGTAAACAGCACTATAGATTGCAAGTTTAAAACATTTCTTTATACATGGTTTAGAGTGATATTTAGTAAAGCTGGGGCAAAAAATCATGAAGAAATCAATTCTGCGTCAATTCCAATATTTTCTAAATTCACCGCTATTCTCTCATGAATCAATTCTGAGCATATATTTGTCTATTTTCTAACCATAACTTAAACACTCATGTGAAAGAGTGCTTGTGCATTTAAGGCAGTGGGTAGCATGATCGCCTCACAGCAAGAAGGTCGCTGGTTCAAGTCTCGGCTGAGTCAGTTGGCATTTTTGTGTGGAGTTTGCATGTTCTCCCCGTGGTCGTGTGGGTTTCCACCACAGGTGCTCCAGTTTCCTCCACAAGTCTAAAGACATGTGGTATAGGTTAATTGGGTAAGCTAAATTGTCCGTAGTGTATGAGTGTGAATGAGTGTGTATGGATGTTTCCCAGAGATGGGTTGCAGCTGGTAGGGCACCCGCTGTGTAAAGAATATGCTGGATAAGTTGGTGGTTCATTCCGCTGTGGCGACCCCAGATTAATAAAAGGACTAAGCCGAAATGATAATGAATGAGTGAATGATAAGTAATTTGTGACAATTTTACACTTTATATTGAGTGGACAGTTCCTGTGGATTTACCATGTAAGTACACTGTTATTACAGTGTTGCATAGATGATATTTTTACAAGTTACACAGTAATTTATGACCATTGCACTTTATATTGAGTGGACAGTTCCTGTGGATTTACCATGTAATTACACTGGTATCACAAGGTAAAACCTTCACATGCAGCATTAGTTCTGCTATACAGTGTTCATAAGTACATGGTATGCAAACAGGTGTGGAAATGGGAAAACATCTGCAAGTACATATTGTTGTTACGCAATGCACTTACATAATTCTTGTTACAGATGTGTACTTTCAAGTGTTACACACTTGTACTTACACATACTATTCAGTGGGTTGTTACATGAATGTACTTAAACCAGTTTTACACAAGTAAATACTATGTACCAATGTGTACATACACTGTAGTTACATACTACTTACACATCTAATTACCATGTAAGTTCACAGGTATAAGCGACAATATAAAGTGGGAGCGGAACTAGAATACCTTTGTAAAACATAAAGACAGACAGTACCATTTGCTGTTTAGAAACTAAGCCCAGAATCTATTCAAGAGAGAATAGTGAGGCAGTTTGAACATCTCAGAAACTATGCTGGATTTATTTCTCGAATGAGTTTTTGCCACAGCTGCAACAAACAAAATGTGAAAAGCCCCCCACTAATAACCAAGCATCCGATGGCATCTAAGATCTCAAATACAGTCAAATCTGTTACAAATAAAACAATGAAAAGCTCTGTAGCAGCAAGTTAAATACTGAAAGTCTATAAAAGAGATTCACAGTTCCATCGTAATGACAGGTGCAAACAACCTTACAGCACAGCCAGGTTGGAGGTAACACACAAACTAAATCACATCGTTAAAAACTTCCATCACCTTTTTCTTCAACACTTAAACACAAAGACCATTTGTGCAAGGACTCATTAAAACATCTATGAATTGCATGATATCTCATTTAGACAAACTCTTCCCAATCTACACACGAGTGCCAAAAGCTTTAAACATTGCTGTAGTTATTACAATAGCAAAGCTGCATGGACTAAATTAACTATACAGATTCCTGGCATGTTTTGGACAAGGATAGAATATCTCCAAATGGTAATTGGAGTAAAGGTGGGAGTTTGAATCAATCTATACAGAACGAAGCATTTGAGGCAGTGCATATTTATTTTTTATGTAAAATGTGAAAACATTTCCACTGTGATTTGAAAGAACTCACAAAACCATTAAAAAATGTGGGGCTATTGGGATTGAATTTTGTTTTTGTTTCAATGCTATTTTTATTAAATCTATGCACTTTCGGTGAGCATATGAAACTTTTTTTACATAAAAATGTTTTATATGCTCACCAAGACTGCATATGTAGTGTATTTCATTAGATTAAAACAAAGTATAACCCTGTTTTATTATTATTATTTTCATAGTTTGACATATAATCCCATGTTGTATCAGCACTCTTATAAAATCAGAAAATAATAATAAAAACAGGGTTACGTTGAAAAGGATTGTTCTGATGACTGCATTACAGTAGTGAGAATTTTCTTAAAATTTAAACCAAACTCAAAACAATTTATATTGACCCTGGCTGAACCATATTTTATTGTGAAATATGACCCAAACATGCTGCATGAGATTCTGTGCATGATGACAGGATGAAAATGGCAGAGGCACATTGGGTTTTTGCTATGACTTATAGAAACGACATGGCCTTTGTTGAGTATTTACAGCCAAACATCCATGCAAGCACTACAAGGATTTTATAGTCATATAAACTGGCTGCCTAATAAACAAGGACTAAAATGATGAGGTTTTACATCACATCTTCCTGTCACAGATTACAGAAAGTAGCTGGCTGTCACTGCAGCTGCAGTGCTGATCTCTTCACATGCATAAGCAACCTAAAACAATCTTGCAGGAAATCATCAACAAGAACATTTTGTGCAAAAAATAAATGTACACACAAAAACACCAATCGTTTGGCAATGGGTCTTAAATGGATAGTTCAACAAAAACTAAGAACATGTATTCACTATTTACCTTCAAATGGGTCCAAGCATTATGTGTTTTCTGTTGAACACAAAAGAATATATTTTAAAGTATGTAGTAACCATTAGCTGGGCTTCAATTTTAACATGAACTGAATCTGTTCAAAGTTAACAAAAAATAAACGCAAATTATGTGCATTTATATCAATTTATTAGAGTGGCTGTCTGTAGTACTGGTAACCTAGTAACCAGTACTACAGAGCAG
>CAIGQQ010034690.1:1367460-1381849 GCA_903798035.1 Danio albolineatus
TGTGTGTGTGTGTGTGTGTGTGTGTGTGTGTGTGTGTGTGTGTGTGTAAAAATGGCCAAGGTCAATATAGATAGACACTTTTCAATGCAGTGTACTTCTGCCTACACAGCACCACCCATACAAAATTCACCCACCTGAACACTTTACTTAAGATATGGTTAGATGATGACAACAGCTGTTTTCTGTTGCTTGCATACAAAGCTAGACAACAGTGCCCAGTTGCATGAAAACCTTTAAGCTAAGAAATCCTTTAATTATGAGGTTAAGGGAAACAAAAAAACCCTAAGGGGTCAACTTGAAGAACCTAAGACTGTCATTGAGTTTCCCCGCTTAAGTATTGCCCTGAGTGTTGCTACAAAGGTCTTAGCAACCACTTTTCCTTGATAAATTCAAGGGACCCAATCAGCTCCCTTAAGTAAATTTTAAACTCAGATTCTATGGTTGAATCAGTTTTAATAGAAGTGGAAGTGCCAAGGCGTATTTTCACTGATAGAAACAACCTGTTGAAAATATGAATGAATGATGTGCAGCTATTGAGGGAATATCGTTTTGACCACCATTCAATCCTTCATCTCACTGCTGCACTGTAGTTTTATGCTTGCAGCCCCACTTTAAGTTTTAATAGTACTGTAAAGTTCTATTTAATAATTGTTTAATAGTAGCGTCCAGTTCTTTTCAGTCAATTATTGCCGACGTCTTTTATGTGCACAAATCTACTGTTTGTAGAACTGTGCAACAAGTGTCGTTAGCCCTGTGTCACCAAATTGACAAATACATTAAATTTCCTTCCTAGAGACGAGGATTATGTAATAGCAAAGTGTTACGCATTTGCAGTGTTATTGGATGGAACACAAGTACAAATTCGTCAGCATGAAGATTAATTTCATTCATTCATTTTCGGCTTAGTCCCTTTATTAATATGGGGTCGCCACAGCAGAATGAACCGCCAATTATCCAGCATATGTTTTATGCAGTGGATGCCCTCCCAGCTGCAACCCATCACTGGGAAACATCCATACACACTCATTCACACACATACACTACAGACAATTTAGCTTACCCAATTCACTTATACTTTGTTTTTGGACTTGTGGGGAAAACCGGAGCACCCAGATAAACCCACACGAATACGGGGAGCAGTGTTGAGGAGGTTACTTTAAAAATGTAATAGATTACAGATTACAAATTTCTTTAAAACGTAATAAGTTACACTACTTATCGATTACTTTATAAAATTACTTTTTGATTACTCTAATGGATATTTTTAACTAAATCATTTTCAGGCATTTATTCCGAGCAGGTGTGACCTTGCAGCAGCTCTGTTTGCTGTTAGAGTTTCAACATCTTTCATCACTTGAATTAAGATTATATTAATTTAATTTAAAGTACAGCCACCACAAAACCAGACCTTATAACAAAAAAAAAAACTGTTTACTGTTGTTACAAATTAAACAATTTTAGTTAGTGATTTTTGTGACATTTGCAATAAAAAAATACATCTAAGCTATTTTTTCAATTTTCATCTTTAAATCAAAGCAACTTAAATTCAAATTAATCACATCTTATGCTGCGTTCACACCAGACACGGAAGACGCATCAAGCGAGAGTGATTTACATGTTAAGTCAAAGCAATGGCGCGAATAGGCATCCTGCGGTGTAATACGTGCGAATGACGCGCGAATTGACCCATAAACACAGTTGTTCTCTCTATAAAACCCCTGTTAGCCATTTAGAAATAAAGCTACAGTCACCAAGCCATAGACAGAAGCCCTGCCCATCAAGCGAATCCGTGTCTGTTCTCAAGTCAATTTGACGCGCGAATGAATCGGATTTGTACGCGCGAATGAAGCGAGTAAACTCAAATGTTCATTTACAGCCGAAAAGCGCGATTTTGCCGCGCCTGGTGTGATTACAGCATTAGTGATCAATAAAACTGTTAATTGTTCAGTTCAATTATTTACTGTAAATAATATGCTGTACCAAACAAATAAATTATAGTACATAACAGCAAAAGCAAAAAAAAATTATAAAACCAGGCGTTACACATTTAAAACACTATTGATCCGCGATCGGTAAGTGTAGCTTGTGTGGTCACTACTGCACTACTTGACTAATAAAATAGCTTCGCTACTGTGAAAAGCTATTTGATTTATTAAGTAGCGACGCTACCGCCACGCTACTGACAAATGTAGTTAAGCTAGCTACACTGTTGATGTGATGGTGCCCTGAAATTCACAAATCGATAACTTTGTGAGTCATAACATATCATTCGATATGAAAGGGTCTGTTTTTATTTCTGTACACTCACGATAGCGACAAAAACCATTTGCTTTTATAAAACAAAGAGAGGCTAGCTTACGTGCGTTCAGATGCTTCCTCATCCTTTTCAATGGCAAAGAGGATTGGGCGTGGTGCGCCCATGGGTGTAAATTTTATTTTACAGTAGGGGGGGCAATAAATATAAAATTTCTTATGACCAATTTTTTTGAAGGGGACACAAATAATACAGTCAAATTATATGTATAGAGACATCCCCACAATTAAAAATGGTTATATTATTATTATTATTATTATTATTATAGCATGGAGACTGCGTCTCCGTTATTGCATTGTTTTTTGTTTTTTATAGTCAACAGACTGACTCCTGAAGCAGAATAAATGCGGGAAAAGACATTTTCCATACTCTATAATTAACAAACTTGTTTACATTAAACTTGTTAAATTTATCATATTGTAAATTGGTGCGCCTGTGAGGTTCATCAACTGAACAGCCAGCACTCCGAAAACATGAAAAAATAACGTTTTTTTTAGCAGGTGTTACAGGCTTGACAATATCTTCTCACGTCTCCTTCGAGCCCAGGCCAGTGAAATCGATCTTGGATTATTTTCACTGTATTTCCTACTCCTAAATGACCTGCCATTGGGTGAGTATGTGCCAGCACTAAAATTGTCTCCCTTGTCCTTCGGAACCACCAACAGCCTTTTTTTACTCAGCTACTTTCCCCCCGCCTCTCTGCGACACAGTACAGCAGACCTTGGGTGACTATAAAGTGTGAGAGGGGGTAAGGGGTGGGGAATCGTTCCTTCCCATCTATAGCTCTTACTTGGGGCCCGGCTTTAGTGTTTGAACCTCTCGCTGTGCCCTCCCAAAATCTCCTGTAGTAATCTGTCGAAAAAGATCATGTGAACTGGTCGACTCACCCCCTTTGTCGCTTTCGGTGGCCAGTAAAGCCCGGGCTTTTGGGGGTCTTCTATGGCGAGTCGTAGCAGCGTTATGGTGTCCCAAGAGCTCGTCAAACCCCTGCCAGTCTCTGCCCAGGAGGAGTGGTACTGGACGATCTTGAACCACCACCACCACCTTCGATGGGCCAACTACCTGCTTTAGCTGTATGCACACAGGTAATCGGTATGCGGGCTTTACTTTCTCTTTTGCATCCGATTGCACTAGGGTGTACCAGGGTGGTGGCGCTTCCAGTGTCTAATGTGGCCGTCAGGGTCTTTCCGTCGAGCGAGACTTTTTGGGAGGAAGCTTCGGGTGGGATGGTGCGGTGTACAGCGCACCCTGCGAGCCTAGGCCAAGGTCGAGTGAACTGTGGGCTCTGTGGGCATCGGCTCGTCCATAAGGCTGGGGACCGCGTGTCTGCTGACTGGTCGTGATGTACCCTTCACCGGTCGCTATGGCATGTGCACCCTCCGGGGTGGCAGAGCCGATCTCTCTCCAGCATCGCGGGCCACTTGAGCCTCGGGCAATTCCACAGCTTCCACCAAGTGGGCCAAAGACCCCGGGTTTCTCATACTCGTGAGACTTCGCAATCGTCTGTGTTCTCGTCTCGCAACAACTTTTCAATCACCACATTCTCAGTGACCTGGATGCCGGAGGGCTCTTCACCTAATTGCCACATTCGGCAGAGACGTGAAAGCTGAGCAGCTTGGGCACGGACCGGAGTTTTCTCATCATATGTCCAGACGGTAAACTGCTGGGCGGCGTTAATAGACGAGAATCCCAGTCTGGCTAATATCTCTTTTTTCAACGCTTTATAGTCTTCATTTTTCAGAACTTCCAGGAAATAATATGCTCTTTGAGCTTCATCGGTAAGAAAGGGGCTAATAATTTCACCCATTCTTCTTTAAGCCATTTTTCTCTATCTGCAATTACCTCGAAAGTGTGGAGGAATGAATCAATATCATCCAGGTCGTTGAGTTTGGTTAAATGTTGGTGTTCATTTATCTTCATCTCTGGGAGGGATACCCGTCCCGCCACCTGGAGGAGCTGATGTTCCAGTCTTTCTTGTCTAGCAGAAAGCTGCTCGGAGATCTTCTGCTGTCGAGAGGTAATTTCCACTAGGTGGCGTAGAACTTCCTCCATGGTCATGCTGTCTCCAATCCAAAAAATTCCACGAGTGAAACAGAGAGAGAGCAGATGCCGTGTCTGGAACAGAGGATGGGATAATTAGTCCAGCGTTTCTCTTTTCACCGGGTAAGTGTTTTAATTCCACTCTAAACTGCCCGCATTCTCCACCAGTTGTGGCGAGTTAGCGGGAACGATCACTCACAAAAAGGGTTTTGTTACAGACTTTCCCCGGAGGGTGATTTATTTACAAGTATTGTGCAAGAAGTGAATAGGGTGGGTAGATGCCCTTCAGGCCGGGAAGCATGCGGGTGATCCGGGGTGAGTGATGCCGTGCTGGGTAAGGTGCTGTGTCTACTGGTTAGCTGCTCGAGTCCGCTGGGAGTGAAAAGAGAGAGAGGTTAGCGCTGAAGTTATTCGGGGAAATGAACCTCACCAGTGGTTTATTCCGAACTGCTTATATCTCTCTCTCTTAATCACTCCCAGCTGAGGACGATCCGGCTTGATGATGGAGCAGCTGGGGTGAATGTGGGACCATGGCGACGTTGTATTGGTATACTCGCCACAATATATAGATATAGATATAGATATAGATATGTGTGTGTGTGTGTGGGTGTATATACACACACATCCACAGTGAGGTCAACAAGTATTTGATCACCCTATGACTTTTCAAGATGTCCTACTTAGAAATTATGGAGAGGTCTAGAATTTCCATCATACGTGCATTTTTACTGTGAGAGAGAGAATCTAAAAATAAAAATCCAAAAATATCAACCCAGAACTACACAACAGGAACTGGTCAATGCCATGAAGAGTGCTGGGACCACCGTTTCCAAGGCTACTATCAGTAATACACTAAGACGTCATGATTAAAATTATGCATCACACGGAAAGTTCGCCTGCTTAAATTCAGCCCATGTCAAGGCCCATCTGAAGTTTGCCAGGGACTATCTGGATCATCTAGAGGAGTCATGGGAGAAAGTCCTGTGGTCAGATGATGTGGTCAGACCAGATGAGACCAACGTTTTGATATTAACTCCATTCGCCGTGTTTGGAGGAAGAAGAATGATGAGTATTATCCCAATAATACCATACCTACAGCGATGCATGGAGGTGGACGTAGCATGCTCTTGGGTGTTTTTTTGTTTTGTTTTGTTTTTTTGCACAGGGGACAGTATGACGGCACTGTATTAAGAAGAGGATGAACGGGACCAGGTATTGTGAGATATTGGGCAAAACCCTCCTTCCCTCAATCAGAGTATTAAAGATGGGTTAAGGCTGGGCCTTCCAACATGACAATGACCCAAAGCATATATCCAGAAAAACAAGAAGTGGCTCCATAGGAAGCATATTAATGTCCTGAAATGTACCTAGGATCAAAGATGGGCCGAGGATTGTCAGTTTGCCAACAAATAAGTGAGAAAATTATTGAAATGTTTAAAAACGTTGCTAAAAGAAACATAGACAGACGTTTGGTTATTCACATTAAACAGTGCATAACATAATTGAATAATTCAAGGAATCAAGGACAAGGGTACAAGCCTAAGCTGAACAACCGTGATCTCTGAACTCTCAGGCAGCACTGAATCAATTGTCATACATTTTCATTAATCTATAAGTGATATCACCACATGCTCAGGCTCAGGACTACTTTGTCAAGTAGCACAATATGCATATATACATCCACAAATGCCAGTTAAAACTGTACTGTGCCAAAAGGTAGCCCTTTGTTAACAGTATCCAAGTGGTGTCGATATCTCTGGACTCTGGGGCATCTGGGATGGACCATCACACAGTGGAAACTGTAATGTGGTCAGTTAAATCAGTATTTTTGGGGAGAAATGGACGTTGTGTGCTCTGGAACAAAGAAGAAAAGGATCATCCAGACTGTTACCAGCAACAAGTCCATAAGCCAGGGTCTGTCATGGTAAAGGGTTGTGTCAGTGCCCTTGACACAGGTAACTTGCACTTCTGTGATGGAACAGATTTTAGAGCATAATCTGCTGCTTTCTTTTTAGGGACGCTCATGCATATTTCAACAAGAGGAAGCAAAACCACATTCTGCACACATTGCAAAGTCCTGGCTGCTGAGGAAGAGGATACAGGTACTTGACTGGCCTGCCTGCAGTCATGGCCAATCCAACAGAGAATGGGTGGCACATTTTGAAGCACAAAATGTGACAAAGACCCTGTACAGTTGCCCACCTTAAAATTTGTTTGCAAGAAGAATGGGACAAAAATAGTAATCATAAATCCTAAAATAACTAAATAAATTGTAAGCTATAGATCCTTCTCATATCTGCCACTTAAACTGTAAACAGCCTTCCTAGCACAGTTCGGGAGGCAGACACGCTCTCAGATTAAAATCAGACTAAAAATAGATCTCTTTGCAGAAGCATACACATAAAACACAAATGCATAACTTCCAAATCCAAATCCTCTAAAAGACTCTTAGGCTATATTAATTAGGGCAACCAGAGCCAGGAACATCTTCCAAAAATACATTATAATTTGAACAACACGCTACGCTTATGTTTGTTTGTTTCTCTTTATCCCAAGGTCTCCATAATCCTGGACCTGGCCCATATCCTGAGCAGATTCTGTGGTGGTCATAGAAGAGTGGAGAGCGTGAGACTGACCCCAGTGGCAGGCGAGTCTCTGCATTGATTCATGAGACCTGCAGTTTCTCCACGACAGACGTCCAGTGTTCCCTAGCCTCCGTCACCTAGACTGCAGCTCTGCACAAGAAGTTTGGCCAGAGGAGATCTGATCATGCCCAATTGAGCCTGCCCAGATAGCAAGAACATTTGGGCCAAATCTGGGTAATATCTGGCACATGTGGCTCAGGTATGGCATGGCTGAACAGATATGGGCCAGATTCTTACCATATATGTTTTGCCATAAATTCAGATTAAGCGGGAAAGTTCTTCTGGCTCACAGCTTCTTTTGCAGTATGTGGGCCAGTTAACAAAAAACACATAAGAGCCTAATAAGGCTCAGCTGTGGCTGACATCGGTAAATATCAACCTCTGGCTGACTTCGGGATTGCATGTGGGAAAACACGCGAAACTGACCACAGGTCTGGCAGACATCTTGCACGCCATACTTCAGTTTGCCAGGACAACCGTGCTAGTTTAACAGTCTTCCCGCCCGTCATTTGTTTAAGGTAAGTGATAATTTGGCATTTAAAGTAATTTTACTTAAATATTCATCATTATATGTAAAAGTTAGCACTCACTGAGTGATTTGTTATTCATTTAATTAAGAAATGTGTCGAGTTAAATAGTATTTTCCTCTTTTGAACGTGGTGTTTACTTAACATTAGCGCTCCAACAGTTTGCTGTTTAAATTAACATTAGCATTAAATTTATTGCAAATTTCCAATGAACACAGAATACTTTATTTATTATGGATATATATCAATTTGTGAAAATGTTCAGTCACGTTTCAGTGTGGTTTAGTAAGGTTTAAAATAAAAGCAGTCCTGTTAGGCCTAACATGATAGTCGAAGCCAATAGAAAAATTAATTGTAAAATGAACTAACAATATGGGTATAAAGTTTCTGTACAATATAGAGCCGAAACCCAACAACAAACCTTCATAAATCAACAAATTTTTGTTGTCTAATGGTCATTTAATATCATTCAATGTAGTGTAACTGGCTGCAATAACCCGGTTTGACCAGCGTGGCGCTGTAACAGAGACATTTTTCAGCTCTTCTGGGTTCCATTCAAAAGAAGAAGAGACCTTTACTCTTCCAATTGGACAACACAAAAGACAGCGCTTAATTATAGCGATGTGATAATGGCACGATACAATCTCTGCAATCTTTGACCACAGTATGTTCATATTAAATTTATACAATTTATATAGATTTAAAGCAAACATGTTTATAGGATTAATCCTTAAGAAATAACAGTAAAAGTTTAGAAGTTATTAAGCTGCTCAAATATAAATGTAAAAATAATAATATTCATGCATATGTGTAAGTATAGTTTGGTCTTCAAAGATTAACCTATGTTAGCTCTGTTTTGATCGTTTTAACAGTTAAAAGGATAGTTCACACAACAATTTAGTTGTCATTATTTAATATTCCTTCACTAGTTCCAAATCTGTTTAATCTGTTGAACACAAAATAATATATTTTAAAGAAACCTGTAACCATTGACTTCAGTAATATTTGTTTTCCTACTATGTAAGTCAGGGGTGCTCAACCCTGCACCTGGCGATCGACTGTCCAGCAGATTTCAGTTGCAACCCATATCAAACACACCTGCCTGTAATTATAAAGTGCTGTTCAGGTCCTAAATAATTGGTTCAGGTGTGTTTGATGAGGGTAGGAGCTGAACTCAGCAGGAAAGTCGATCGCCAGGAGCAGGGTTGAGCACCACTGATGTAAGTCAATGGTTACACGTTTTCTGCTTTCTTCAAAATATCATCTTTTGTGGTTAGCCGAGGAAAGAAACTCATAAAGATTTGGAGCTATGTGAACTTTATTACATATTTAGCTATAACAGTGTTAATGTGAAACGCAAAGGCATTGCCACATACGAGTTTGGGCATTCAAACTTTCAGATTTTTAAAATTAATTAGTTAATTAATTAATTTATTTATTTATTTATTAATCATTTAATTTAGTCAATACACTACAAAATGCCTTATTTTTTTTCTTGTTTCTAGTCCAAATATAAAAATAAAAAAAAAGCTTACATCAAAAAGTCCTGCCACTTTATTTAAAAAAAAATATGTACAAAAAAGTGTCAAAAATGAGATCCATTGTGCTTTTGTGAATTAGACCTCTTTTGATTCAACTGTTGTGCATTTTCTGTTAATAAAATACAGCATAACCGTAAAGATTATTAATTATTTTGGTTAATAATGGTCAATTAGTAATAACTCATTATTACTGAACTGTGGTAGAACATTCCTCATGTTGTTATGAAGCAGACGGGAACAGAGGTAAGTAAAACGATAGTGGGTTTATTTACAGACAACAACGAGCACAATAGGAATAGCCAGGAGGATATGTGATGAGGAAGGGTATCTCTCTCCGTGACTGGGTAGAAGTGATGGGATACAGGAGGATGGACAACACACACCAGATACTGAAGACAACGGATATACAGATGACGGAGGACTTGAAGACAGGACACTCGGGAAGACCAGGAAGAAGAAACAGAGATTCGGTAAGTTCAATATTTTGATAGCTGAGTTGAGACTACGCAGAGTTGTCACTCAGTGTCCGCTTTCGCTAGAATGAGCCCGGACACTGAGTGAACAGAGGGCTGTGCTTTTATTTGGTGCTCTGGGATGTGCTGCAGCTGCGTGCTCATTAAAACTCAGGTGATGGTGATCTGTGTGAATGGGTGTCGTGAGAGCCTGACCAATCCGTGACAGTACCCCCCTCCCCAGGGCCCGCTCCTGAGGGCCTAGACCTCCGACGCCATGGTGGTCTTCCTCTTCCGCGAGGTGCTGGGAATTCAGGATGGTTATCATGGAATTCAGACATGAGTGTTGGATCAAGGATATCAGCTCTGGAGACCCATGTTCGTTCTTCTGGACCGTACCCCTCCCAGTCCACCAGGTACTCCAATCTCCCACCACGACGTCGGGAACATAGAATCTCCTTCACAGCATAGACCGCTCCTTCCTTTAACATAAGTGGAGGAGGGGGTTCTTCTTCATGGTCAGGCTCTGTGGAGGGAAGAACAGGGTCGTGGTAAGGCTTAAGGAGTGATACATGGAATGTGGGGTGAATACGATACTGTGAAGGCAATTGGAGCTTGTAGGTTACGTGGGTTGACCTGTTCCAAGATCGTGAAGGGACCAACGAATCTGGGACTTAGTTTTCGAGAGGGCAGTTGCATGCGGATGTCCCGAGTAGAGAGCCATACTTTTTGACCTGGAGTGTACACGGGTTCCTCAGATCTTCTTCTATCTGCTATGACCTTGTTTCTGCGAACTGCCCTCTGAAGATGTTGATGTGCCTCGTCCCAGACTCTCTCGCTCTCCCGGAACCAGTGATCCACTGCGGGGACATCAGATGGTTCGCCATCCCAGGGGAACAGTGGTGGTTGAAAGCCTAATACACACTGGAATGGCGTGAGTCCGGTGGTAGGTTGCCGCAGTGAATTCTGGGCATACTCCGCCCAGCCCAGAAACTGGCTCCAGGAGTTCTGGTGACCGTTGCAGAAAGTCCTCAGGAATCGTTCCACCTCCTGGATCTTTCTCTCAGTTTGACCATTTGTCTGGGGGTGGTATCCTGAGGAGAGGCTGACGGTCACACCTAGGAGTTTGAAAAATGCTTTCCATAATCTTGAAATGAATTGCGGACCTCTGTCTGATACGATATCCTCGGGTATTCCGAATGACCTGAAGACTTGATTGAAGATCTGATCGGCAGTTTCAAAGGCTGTGGGAAGCCCCTTTAAAGGAATCAGTCTTATGAATTTAGAAAATCTATCGACGATAACTAGGATGCATGTGTTTCCCTCTGATTATGGTAGATCCGTCATAAAGTCCACTCCTAGGTGCGACCAGGGACGATTCGGGATAGGCAAGGGATGGAGCTTCCCAGCTGGCAGATGACGGGGACTCTTCGACTGGGCACACTCCTTGCAACCTTTGACGTATCTCCTCACATCCCTTGCCATATGCGGCCACCAGAATCGTTGGGACAGTAGCGAGAGAGTGTTGTTGATCCCTGGATGTCCAGTGCCTAGAGAGGTATGTAAGGAGTGGATGAGATCTACCCGTTGTTCGGATGGGATGAACTGCCGATGGGGAGGGCATCCCGGCGGAGTGGGAACCTCCGGAGTGGCAACGACTGGAGGATCCGTCCAGGTGATCGGGCAGATGGTGATGTGCTCAGGGAGAATCTTGGTGGGAAGTTCTTCGTAGTCGTGACTGTCATGCATGCGGGAAAGAGCGTCTGCTCTAAGGTTCTTTGATCCTGGACGATACGAAATGGAAAATTGGAACCGTGAGAAGAAGAGAGACCATCTGGCCTGACGTGGGCATAATCTTTTGGCTTCCTTTAGGTATTGGAGGTTCTTATGATCTGTGATCACCTGGAAAGGATGTTGGGCTCCTTCCAACCAGTGTCGCCACTCCTCCAATGCGAGCTTAATCGCTAGAAGCTCTCTATCTCCGATACTATAATTCTGCTCCGCCGGGCTCAGCTTCCGGGAGAAATAGGCACATGGATGTAGTCGGGGCGGTGTACCGTGATGCTGCGACAATACTGCCCCGACACCGGTAGTAGAGGCATCTACTTCCACGATGAAAGGAAGATCTGGGTCAGGATGAGTCAGGAGTGGGGCCTTTGTGAATTCCTTCTTCAGAAGGCGGAAGGCTGCGGCTGCTTCTCTGGACCAAGTTAACTTCTTGGGCTTATCTTTGAGGAGATTGATGAGAGGAGTGGTAATGATACTGTAGTCCTTGATAAATCTCCGATAAAAGTTGGCAAAACCAAGAAATCTCTGGAGCTCTTTAACAGTGGTAGGCTCAGTCCAGGACAGAACAGCGTCAATCTTTCCCTTGTCCATTCGGACACCGGATTGATCGATATGGTATCCCAGGAACTGAACAGATGTCTGGTGGAAGGAGCACTTCTCGGCCTTGAGGTAGAGTTGATTCTCTCTCAGAGTTTGGAGGACCTCCGCAACGTGTTGGCGATGTTCGGCCTCACTCCGGGAGTAGATGAGGATGTCGTCAATATATACTATAACACATCGATGGAGAAACTCCCGGAGGACTTCATGGATGAAGTGTTGGAATACGGAGGGGGCGTTTACCAGGCCATAGGGCATGACCTGGTACTCATAATGGCCAGTAGGGGTCACGAAGGCAGTCTTCCATTGGTCCCCCTCACGTATTCTTACCAAATTATACGCGCTGCGGAGGTCCAACTTAGGGAAAATCTTGGCTGCCCTCAGTTGTTCTAAGGTTGCTGGTACCAGAGGAAGAGGATATCTAAATTTTACTGTACCATTATTCAGGATTCGGTAATCAATACATGGCCGCAACCCCCCGTCCTTCTTGGCCACAAAAAAGAAGCTGGAAGCCGCTGGTGATTTGGAGTGACGAATATACCTCTGACTCAGAGCCTCCCGTATGTACTCTTCCATGGCCTTTGTCTCCGGAAGCGAGAGCGGGTAGATCATACCTCTAGGCAACTGGGCATCTGGAACTAGGTCAATGGCACAGTCCCATGGCCGATGAGGAGGTAGCTGGGAAGCTCTCTTGGGGCAGAAAACGTCTCGGAATGAGGAATATATCTTGGGAATGTTTATGAACTGCATCTCTGGAGGACTTTCAACAGACGTCACGAACAAGGAAATGGGTTTCCGACCTTGCAGAGGCAGACTGGGAAAACAGGTTGGCGAACATCCACTTCCCCATTTCTTTATCTCTCCTGTGCCCCAAGAGATGATGGGATCGTGCTTCACCAGCCACGGGCGCCCTAAGATGATGTCCATGTTCGCTCCCTCCAGAACCAGAAATTGAATCCTTTCCTGATGCAGTAGACCCACTTGAAGGAGAATGGCTTCACATTGACGATGAATGCGTGTTGAGGATTGAACACACTGGGTTATCGGTTGTATCTGGTAGATGTGGGAGGACGCTTCGGTACAGAGTTGGAGTTGACGACAGAGGGATTGGGAGATGAAATTCCCTGCTGACCCGGAGTCGATAAGTGCTGTAACATGGAGAGACACAGAAGAAGTAGTTATTTGTACAGTGGAAGTAAGAGGATGACATTGCTCGATACTCGAACTAAACACACTCACTGAAGTTCGTGTGGGACGTAGAGGACACTCCAATCGATTGTGTCCGTTGACGCCACAATACAAGCACAGACCCCGGGTCAGCCTCCTCTGTCGCTCTGCTGTTGTCAGTCGTCCAGATTCAATGATCATTGGTTCTGGTTCTGGAGGGGAATTTGACTCAGGCGATCGGAGGAGTGCATGTGAAGGGGTACCTGTATCTTGTTGGTAGGTCCTAAGACGGTCGGAGCATGGTAGTGAGTGTTGTATGAATTTTTCCAGACCCATCGTGTCATCTAGGGCGGCCAGTTGAATGCGCAGTGTGGGTTCCAAGCCGAGCCGGTAGGTAGTCAGTAATGATCTTTCATTCCATCCACTAGCAGCTGCTAGAGTACGAAACCGGAGAGCATAATCCTGTGTAGACATCGTACCTTGTTTTAGGTGGTACAGTTGTTCTCCGGCGGCCACTTCTCCATCAGAACGCCCGAAAACCTCCTTGAAGTAGTCAGTGAATGTAGAGATGGAATTCATTACCGGCCCGGCTTGATTCCAGATGGTTTCGGCCCATTTCAGTGCAGGTCCAGAGAGTAGTGAGATAATATATGCAATCTTGGATTTATCTGAGGGATATAGAGAAGGTTGCATGTCAAAGATTAATGAACACTGTAGAAGAAATCCGTTGCACTCCTCCGCCCCGCCTGAGTAGGGCACTGGTCGGGCCATGGGACTGGAAGGAAGGACCGAAGAAGAAGTGGTGGATGCGGAAGTGCTCGGTGCTGGTGGTGTGTTGGGAAGTGGAGCTGATGGTAGGAGAATCCTCTTCAACTGATCCACCAGCTCTTGGAAGTGATCTGGGTTGCTCATGTTGTCACAGTGTTGGTCCGGGCTTCTGTTATGAAGCAGACGGGAACAGAGGTAAGTAAAACGATAGTGGGTTTATTTACAGACAACAATGAGCACAATAGGAATAGCCAGGAGGATATGTGATGATGAAGGGTATCTCTCTCCGTGACTGGGTAGACGTGATGGGATACAGGAGGATGGACAACACACACCAGATACTGAAGACAACGGATATACAGATAACGCAGGACTTGAAGACAGGACACTCGGGAAGACCAGGAAGACTAGGAAGAAGAAACAGAGATTCGGTAAGTTCAATATTTTGATAGCTGAGTTGAGACTACGCAGAGTTGTCACTCAGTGTCCGCTTTCGCTAGAACGAGCCCGGACACTGAGTGAACAGAGGGCTGTGCTTTTATTTGGTGCT
>CAIGQQ010034690.1:1386849-1399773 GCA_903798035.1 Danio albolineatus
TATTCATTTATTTATTTTTTCAACTGAAATGTACATTTATATGTATTTATTTGAGTATTATATCATCTTTGCATCAAAAAATGACATTTTGCAATTATTTTTACTTCTATTTTGTATTTTTCTGTTTGTTGAATTTTGTTAATGTTTTCTAACTCTTTATTTGTCCACATTTTGTTCATTTGTTTTATCTGAATGTTATTCGCATTGATTAAAATACTATTGATTTTAATTTGTTGTGTGATTTACTTATATATGTGGTCAGCCACATGGTCAGCCACATGTGGGCCACATAAGCGGTAACAGAACTTAGCCTTACTAATCTTGCAGACAAGGCCCATATCTGGGCCACATAAAAATATATTACATGGCTCAAGCTTGGCTGAGTTGTGGCACTACTTTGGCTCAGTTCTGGCTAAAAGGATGTGGGCCAGTTCTGGGCCAGGGAACACTATCTGATCTGGGCCACATCTTAGCAGTTTATCTGGGCCAGATCTGGGCCAAAGGAAATTTGTTGACTGGGTGTTTTCATCTCAAGTTTCTTTCACCAGTTGGTAAAGTTTGTTCCTAGCCATTAAGTGGAGCTTCACATTGTTGGAAGAACTCTTCAGTGTTTTCAGCAGTGACATTTTAACTATACACTCTTGCATTCACACACATACACTATGGCTAATTCAGCTTATTCAATTCACCTATACCGCATGTCTTTGGACTGTGGGGGAAACCAGAGCACCCGGAAAAAACTCGGCAGCAAAAACAGGGAGAACATGCAGACTCCACACAGAAACACCACTGACCATGACAGGGCTCGAACCAGCCTTCTAGCAGTGAGGTGACATGGCCAACCGCTGAGCCATCGTGCCATCCTTAAACCTCTATGGGACTAATTATAAAATCACATCTAAAAAATATATATCACTACTTAATTCAAGAGTATTAAAGGCTAAAATCATTTTCCATAATTTGTTTTGTACATCTGACCTTTGTTTTAGTTTGCCGCCATTAATAACTGACTTTGTCCCATTAGGATAAATAATTTTTGCAAACTTGTCTGAAACTTCACACATTCAAATACATTTTCCTTGTCTTGAAAGAAGCCAATCAATGTCTTATTGTTTCAGAAACATGTCAAAAACTTTATTAACACTTTAGAACATGTGTAAAACTTCCTACAACTCGAGACATGGGCTGCGTCCGAAACCGCATACTTCCATACTATACAGTATGCTAAAAACAGTATGTCTGAATTTATAGAATTCGAAAATCAGTATGCGAGAAGTACCCGGATGACTTATTACTTCCAGCGAGATTCTGAAGTGCACATCCCATGCACGCTGTGCTATCCCATGATGCCCCATGCGAGAATACATGAATGGGAGTGAAGCGCCGCAACTGACGCAGGTAGCTGTATAGAACATACTTTTCTAACGGCCGAGAAGTACGTTTAAATTCACATGCAGTACTAACTAAGTAGTAGGCGGTTTTGGACGCAGCCATGCATTTTAACTCTATGGAAACTATGATAACTATGGAAAATAAATCAAACATGTATTAGTGTTTCAAAAAACAGTTGTCTAACAAAGTTTTAGAATTTTTAACAAAGTTTAAACAATATAGTTTTGTTTCAAAATCAGTTGTGTATCAGTATATATTTTAGTAGTCACAGTGTAACAGTGTCTTTTTTTCAAAAACAGTAGTGTAACAATGTCTTTTCACAGAAAAAGTAATGTTTTTATTTTTAAAAAAACAAAAGTGCTACATTCATTCATTTTCCTTCGTCTTTGGACTATGTGGGAAACCAGAGCACCTGGAGGAAACCCACAAGAACATTGGGAGAACATGCAAACTCCACACAGAAATGCCAACTGGCCTAGCCGGGACTCGAACCAGCCACCTTCTTGCTGTGAGGCGACAGTACTAACCACTCTGCCACCATTTTAACAATATAAATTTGTTTCAAAAACATTAGTGTAACAATGTCTTTTACAAAAAAGTTGTGTAAATGTATTTTTCAATACAGTAGTGTAACAGTGCCTTCATGTTTCAAAAACAGCATCAACATTTTTTAAACAGTACAGTAAAAAAAAAGTAGTGCAGCAATGTTCTTTTTACAAAATAAATAAATAAATAAAAGCCTTTGAATATTTATCCAGACACATTTAGCTGCTAGAAGTTAGTCAGATAATGTTTCTATGATCCTTCTTAATGCCAACTGTGTAAAAATAAAAAAATAAAATGCTTATTATAAACCGCTGTTTGTTTACCTTTAAGCTCTGCTATAGTTGCTTGATGTGTGTGCACTTAAAGCAGCCAGTGAGCGCCAGCACACACACATATTATGTACATCTTGACATGCGAAAGTGTTCCTTCATATGTTTTCTTCGAAGTTGTTCAATACTTATCTATCCACAGAATTTGTAAAGTAGTCAAATGTGTAAACATTTAGCTGCGGTTCGTGCTTCTGCCTTTGGATGTCTCTGGGACAAATCAGCAGCATGAATGCTAAAGCTTTTTAAAAAAGTGAAACTATCAACAAAACCCTGACCCCTTCTATGCTTACAAATACAAGCGCAGACGTTTAGAGCTCATTTTCTGGATAATGATGACAGAATTTGCCAGTATTTTGGAGTGGATGTGCGAAAGGTCTTTTCTGGAAAAAATTCCGGAATGTCTTTCCCCTGTGTGAATTTTTGAATTTACCAACAAAGTCGTTCCAGTAATGTTCCAGATATTCACCGGTATCTTACCCTATCTTTACCTGCATGAAAGGGGCTTTTGTCTTAGTGTTTTGCAAATGGGTAACGTTGCCTTTTGGTTTCAAAAACAGTATTGTGTTAGGATTTCAAACAGTAGGCCTAATGTACAATGTTTTATGTTGTGCTACTATAATTGACTCACCTGTAATTAATTTCTTCCTCACTTACCTAACTCTCACTGCTGCTCTCTCTATCCTCTACTTTATTATTTCTTACTCTAACCTCATTGTCTGATGCAATGCTGTCACTATCATCCTTGTGGACTGGGAATTGGTACAGGTTTTCCTCTCTGTCCTCTGTAAAACTTACTAACATCACTTGAACAGACATAAAAACACTGCCTCGTAGTACTGAACAACCTTGGCAGCTACACACAAAATATGTATCCCTAAAAGTGCTTTGTCATTTTAACATGACGCACAGATTTTTGTGTTTTTGAGTTAGTTTTTTTTTTAAATGTGGATAAAAAAAAATCACAAATCTTAAGAGAACATCCTAAAATGTACAACATATTTTTTAGATCAGATTTTTATAGATTTGATGGTTAAATTAAAAAATTTGATAGTTAGATATCACCTAATGTGTGCTGATGTATCATTTAGTTCCTGTTCTCTAATTATGTAAAGCAAATGACAACTATCATAAGGTTTTATTGGCTAAAGGAGATGTCATGTGACATTACTAAGATTTCGTTTTATTGGTTTAAAATCATTAGTGTTTTAAAAAAAAAAATTCTTAGTGTCATTTATAAATGACTATGCCGAGATCACGTGACATTTTTTACACGATGGCTGCAGATTGCTAGAGCTCCTGACACGCTCCCTCATTTGATTAAAATTTAACAGATTCAATTCGTGTAAACTGAATATTCTATATAACCTTCAGCAAGATGAACCAAAACTAGAAACCTGCGCAATCGCCTGCAAAAACACCTACTGGAAAACGGATGAAATCCTCAACTCACAAGGAAAACATGGTGGACGCCATATCGCTAGCTTTGACGAAACAGCAAGAGTCACTGGAAGAGGTTATCCGGAAAACATTGCAATCAGCAATAAAAAAAGACGTAACAGTGTATACACTTTTCTTTAACTACGGAATTTCAGTCACAAATGACCGTTGTACATGGACTGGGTGACAAGGTGGACTATGTCCAGTGAGAGACAAGATCTCTGAAACAATACGTCGGCGGCTGCAAAGGGGATGTGGCGAAGTAAAATTGGCAGAAATGGAAGATCGAGAAAGACGCAATAATGTGCGGATTGTAGCTTTTGCGCCGAATCGCGAGGGAGGTGACACGATTTGTTGTCCCCAAAAAGAAACAGCGGAATTTCGACAACAGATCGTGGATGGTTCACGAGCAAGACAGCAACTGATTTTTGCCAATGCCAACCCATTAAAGATGGACATGATTAAAAATGCTGTTTAGCTAGCCACCACAACTGACAGGATCATCCGTGCAACTTTTCCAGTCCAGGACATTTACATTTACGATATCTTATTATATTTTTCAGATTTAGCTATAATTCCAAACATTGTTAATACATTTAATAAATTTGGAACATTTTTACGATATAGGATTAATTGAATAAATAATAATAATAATAATTAAATAAAAAAGCTCAAAGTATAAAAAAATAACAATAAATATTCCAATCGTAAATCAGTTAACTTACCTGGGGATTGTCATACAACCCTCTCCAACCATGTAAATTATGATTAAGTCTTCCAAAAGATAAGAGGAGCTATTGACAGATAGAGAACATTTCCTGCATCACTGCAATCTAGAATATCAACTGTGAAGCTAAATATATTACCCTGAGTTAATTTCTCAGTGCTATGATCCCTCTGCCACCTCTTCAAAAATGGTGTAAAAAAACTTGACTCTTTAATCCGCACTTTTCTCTGGAATGGCAAGCAAAGAAAGCTGAAATTGTCTACACTAGAACGCACTAAAATGAAATGTCTCCCCCTTCCTAATTTTGAGATGTATCACAAAGCATTCCAACATCGTTCAGTTATGGCATGGCTGGATTCTATGACCTGCACACCCTGTAGGGACATGAAAACAGCAATTATCAGACCAATTAGGCTGGAAGATGTGCTTTTCTTTGGCAGTGGCTATTTCAGTTTGATGATATAGTATTGTTAGAACTTTCAACAGCCAGAATGAATAAAGCTAGAGCCTCAACTCTTGATGCATGGAAAGCCGCAGCAGACAAACTGGCAGAAAGACTCATGGATAATCAGAAATTAATGTGCAACAACCAGAATCTTTAAATCTCTGATAGACGGATTTCTACTTACTTCTTTTACTGTGTTACTATGGGTGTATGGATGTATATATGTACATGTATGTAGGTATGTGTGTACGGATAAGTATATGTATGGCCAGGTATATCCATCCATGTATTTATATGTGTATTATTTTCTATAATATTGTAGACTGTACATATTCCCTGTATTTATTATGTTTGCGTTTAAGATATGTGTATCTTATGTGTAGGTGTAACATCCCCAGCTCGTCACTCATCATCACCTCATCCATCACAATCACCGAGACCATCCTCCAGCCGTGCACCATCACCAGCCTATTAGCCACCACCTATATAAACCCCATTCAGTCACTAACCCTTTGTCGGGTATCATCTATGGACACGTTTCCCCCTACCTACTCTTCGTCTCGTCTTGGACACCCTCCTGTGCTCCCTACTCTCCTCAACAACCATCTCTCCAATCAGGGAAGTGACTCTATGTACTCTGAATACAACCTCTTCTGATCGGACACCTTATTCCTTGCCTTCGTCCAAGTATCAACTTTCTTCTGAGTGAGATAACCCTGTGCTAGTTAATAAAACTGCTCTTTTGTATATCTTGACTCATCGCCTTCTTCTGAACGTGACAGGATACCCGACCGAAGAAATAAGAAGATTTCACAGCCCCGATCTACCCGGAAGTAAACAAACCACTCGGCACCCTTCTCAGAAGATTCATCACTCACCCGTTTGATGGAGGCTGCTGTTGGGTCCTCCGATCCATTCGCCGAATTGGTAAAGATGACTTCCTCGAGTTTGCCCACCGCTTCATCTACTGCAGCGCCTAACTTCCCCTCCATAGCCAACACACCGCTAGCTCATCCGCTCTGCTACAGCGGCGAGCCCAGCACCTGCAGCGGCTTCATCCTCCAATGTTCACTTTACATTGACGCGAACTCCTCACGATTTCCAAATGAAGCCTCCAAGATTTCCTATATCATATCACTGCTCACTGGTAAGGCGTTGCAGTGGGCCGACTCGCTCTGGGCATCCAAGAGCCCGGCCCTTTCCTCCTTCACGGCATTCACCGCTCACTTCCGGGAAGTGTTCGGGGCTATTATCACCCCCATGTCAGTCTACGATGAGTTGATCAATCTCTGTCAAGGAACCACCACGATCCATGATTTCACGTTAAAATTCCATACTCTCGTCGCAGGCAGTGGCTGGAACCAGGTGGCGCTCCTCGCCGCCTACAGGAGGGGACTACATCCCGACATCAGAAAGCAAATGGTGATCTATGACGACAGTGCCCATATTGAAACCTTTATTAAAAAGGCCATCTCCGTCTCTCAACATCTCTCCGCCTGTGTCTTACCTCCATCTGACCATCGGATTCCTCCTGTCCAGCCACAGTCTCCACCACCACAACCACCGATGAGCTACAACGAGCCCATGCTCACGACACACGCCACCTGATGGTAGCAGAGCGCCAACGTCGCATCCAACGCCGGCTTTGTCTCTATTGTGGTGAGGCTTCGCATCAGATTGCCGCCTGCCCAGTCCGTCCCCCTCGTCCAATGGTGAGTGCATTTTCTTTAACCCCTGCTGTATCTCACATGCCTCATCTGTCTGCTAAACTAATCATCCATTCTCGTACTCTCCCTGTGCATGTGTTGGTGAACTCGGGAGCTGCCGGGAACTTCGTTTCCTCCAACTTTCTGGCCAAGCACCGGTTACCCTCAGTCTACAGTGAAACAACATTTGAAATTACCAACATCCAGAATGCACCATTGGGCGAGGGGCGTATCACCCGCAGGACAAAGGAGGTAACACTGCTCATCCCTCCTCATCACCGAGAGAAGCTCATCCTGCTCGTCCTCCCCCACGCCAATGTCGATGTTGTGCTGGGTCGTCCGTGGCTCATCCAGCATCACCCTGTTATCGATTAGAGCACAGGAGAGGTACAGTCCTGGGGTCCGGAGTGCACTGACCATCTCAGCCACCCAACCTCAGTGACCCCGACTCCTGAGAAACCTACCCTTCCTGTGCACACTGCCACTGTCCAGCCTCCTCTGGAACCCCTTCCACCATCCATCCTGGAATTCTACCACTACTTCCATGATGTCTTCAGCAAAGTCAAAGCCACACAGTTACCCCCTCACCGGCCCTGTGACTGTAGCATCGACCTGCTGCCGGACGCCAAGTTACCTCATGGACGAATTTATCCCCTATCATGTCCTGAATACGAGGCGATGAAAGAATACATCCAAGAAGCTCTCCAACAGGGGTTCATCAGACCATCCACTTCTCCCGCTGCGTCAAGTTTCTTGCCAAGAAGGACGGCGGGTTACGGCCCTGCATAGACTACAGAGTCCTGAACGAAGCTACGGTGAAGTTCGCATATCCCTTGCCCCTTGCCCCTCAACCGGCCTTGGAGGAACTCAGGGAAGCCCAGATCTTCACCAAGCTGGACCTCCGCAGCGCCTACAACCTGATCCGTATCCGAGCAGGGGACGAGTGGAAAACCGCCTTCATCACACCCACCGGCCACTATGAGTATCAGGTGATGCCCTATGGCCTAGCCAATAGTCCCTCCATCTTTCAGAGTTTCATGAACAAAATCTTCCGTGACCTTCTTCATAAATTTGTAATTGTCTATATCGACGATATTCTCGTCTACTCTAGTAAACTGGCCGACCATCAAAGCCATGTTATTCAAGTCTTTCAGCGGCTCCGTAGGCATCACCTGTTCCTCAAAGCCGAGAAGTGCGAGTTCCACCAGTCCACCGTCTCCTTCCTCGGATACGTGATCTCCGCTGAGGGGGTCCGCATGGAGACCGGGAAGGTCGAGGCCGTGGCCAAGTGGCCGGAACCTCGGACTGTGAGAGAGCTCCAGAGGTTCCTGGGATTTGCGAACTTCTACCGTAGATTCATCAGGAACTACAGCCTACTATCTGCTCCATTGACATCCTTACTCAAGGGAGGGGCCAAAGACCTATCTTGGAATCCCAGTGCCCGTAAGGCCTTTGCCTTTCTCAAACACAAATTTACCACCGCTCCAATTTTACGTCATCCAGACCCTGTCCAGTCCTTCTTGGTGGAAGTTGACGCAGCGGATGTAGGAGTTGGAGCCATTCTATCGCAGTGGTCAGGTGAGCCCCCTGCTCTTCACCCGTGTGCGTACTTCTCTAAGAAGTTAAGTCCGGCAGAGCAGAACTACGGGATTGGAGACCGTGAACTACTAGCCATCAAACTGGCCTTTGAAGAGTGGCGGCACTGGCTCGAGGGAGCCAAGACACCGGTCACTGTTCTTACAGATCACAAAAACCTCCAGTACGTCCGTAATGCTCAACACCTTATTGCCCGACAAGCCCGCTGGTCTCTCTTCTTCAATCGCTTCAATTTTCATATCACCTACCAGCCCGGCCATAAGAACATCAAGGCAGACGCACTCTCACGCCTCTACTCACCTGACCCTGTCTCTGATACCCCTGAGCCTATTCTCCCTCCTACAGTGTTCTTGGCTCCCATCCTTTGAGATTTGTGCCACCACCCTCGAAGAACCTGTTCCACCTGAGCGTCCTCCCAACCTCACCTATGTGCCCGCTACTCTCCGAACCCGTCTCATAGAGAATGCGCACACATCCCTCGGCTCAGGACACCCGGGCAGCAGGCGAACCCTTTCGCTCCTTCGTACCAGGTATTGGTGGCCTAACATGGCCGCCGACGTCTCCCAGTATGTCCGGGGATGCTCGGTCTGCGCCGTCACCACTACTCCACGTCACCTACCCGAAGGAAAACTCTTACCACTGCCCATACCCCGCCGGCCCTGGACCCATCTCGGGGTCGATTTCGCCACTGACTTGCCACCGTCAGGAGGTTACACCACCATCCTCGTTGTGGTAGATCGATTCTCTAAGGGCTGCAAACTCATCCCCCTCAAAGGTCTTCCTTCTGCTCTCGAAACCGCTGAAGCTCTCTTCCAACATGTGTTCAGGAACTTTGGGCTCCCTGAAGATATTGTTTCTGATCGTGGGCCTCAATTTATCTCAAGGGTCTGGCGGGCCTTCTTCCGACTCATGGGAACCACCATAAGCCTTTCGTCAGGTTATCACCCCCAAACCAACGGCCATACCAAGCGAAAGATCCAGGAGATCTGCCGCTATCTCCGGGCATACTGCGCCCGCCACCAGAATACCTGGTCCCAGTATCTGCCCTGGGCCGAGTATACCCAAGGTCTGGGTTGGCTGGGAGGGTTGAGGAGTGGATCTTGTTTTGTTTCTTGGAAAGAAAATTGTAAAGGTGCTGTGACGACTCACAGGTAATTTCAATAAAAATTATCACAAAAAAAAAGACTATGACCTATAGAGAGTTAAACTGAACTTCAATTCTGAAAACTGAACTGAAGCAGTTTCAATTTACTCAAACTTCTTCTATGTTAAGATGAATTTAAGTAAATTAAATTGAATATTTGCTATGATGAGAGTACATAATATTTTACTAGATATATTTCAATTAGGTTTTAGTACTAGTATTTAGCTTAAAGTGCAATTTAAATGCTTAAATAGGTTAATTAGGTTATGCAAGTAAGGATAATTAGGCAAGTCATTGTATAACGATGATTTGTTCTGTAGACAATAAAAAATTTATTGCTTAAGGGGCTAATATTTTTGAAAATGTCTTAATCTTAAAATGTTTTTTAACTGCTTTTACTCTAGCCAAAATAAAACAAATAAGACTTTCTCAAAAAGAAAAAATATTATATGAAATACTGTGAAAAACTCATTGCTCTGTAAACATAATTTGGGAAATATGTAATAGTAAATATGTATTATTATTATTATTATCAAAAAAAAAAATAATTATTATTAATTATATTATTAATAAATAAATAATATTATTTAATAAAATATCATATAGATTATTTAAAATATTAAATTAGTAAATACCGAATTGTAAACATTATTATTATTATTATTATTATTATTATTATTATTATTATTATTATTATACATAACCTTGCATAGATTAATAGTAAAGTAAAATCAAATACTACTAATTCTACTCATGAATGCCAAAGCTGTATACTAACCTTCACCTTAACTCCTTTAATTTCCACAGTTTTAATCATAAAATCAACTCCAATTGTGGCACCCTGTCCAGGAGGAAACAGCCCCTAGAAGAAAAAAAGGATCAAATTACACATTCAGAATCATTGAAAAAGAAAGAAAAGCAGTTTTTTTTTTGCTTGATATACCTGAGTGAAACGTCGCACCAGGCAGGTTTTGCCCACTCCTGCATTTCCTATCAGCACAATTTTGAATAAGTAATCATAATCCTCCATGCTCACGCTCAGCTGAGAAAAGATAACAGACATACAGATTAAATGAAACACTGCAATGCAAACTCTGATAAAAGAAAGTTTGAAGTAAAAACACAGGGAACAAATGAGGAAATAAATTATGCCTGACTACTCCAGGGATGTTTTTTTTCCTTTTTTTTTCCGTCCATTCATGTAATTTATTAGATCAATAGTGGTTGTGTTTGTTTCTGAAGTGTTGCTATAGGGGAAGCTGCTATGCATGTGCTAAAATGCTGCTGTTGCCAAGGCCTGTGGCTGGATGCAGTGTAGAGAGCAACGAACACGAGGAACTAGATCAGTGGTTCTCAAACTGTGGTACGTGTACCACTTGTGGTACGCGGGCTTTCATCTAGTGGTACGCGGAAGAATCGCTGAATAATAAAATAATAAAATGAAGACATTTTTTAACCCTTTGACGTGTGCGATAACACTGATCAGAAAGCATTGGCTGTTCCCTGAAGTGTATGATTACACCGTTGTGCCAAAATGTTAACTTAGTGCATCGCGTCATCAGATGTTAAAAAAAACCCAGCTTGGCTCAGCCGTGCAGAGGATGAGGATGAGGCGCGCGGCGCTTGCAGTGTGCCGGTCGGAGACCGCGCTAAAGTTAGTTTGACGTTTGACATTCATTAGACATTCGGTTTCAAACCAATTAAATTCTTTGCTCCTGTTATAATTTGAGCCAAAAAATACGCGCCAGAAAAGCCCGTCTGCAGACTAGTCCTGCAAATTAAGAAAGTTTTCCATGCTGCATCATTGGTAAAATAATTATTACGAATTTGTTAAAATGAGTGCTCATAGTTTGTGTAAAATAATGCGTGCTTTCGATATATAATGTTATTTGTTTTGTAAAGCAGCGTGGCTTTCGGTTTAGTTTGTTACCTCAGATTTAAGCTAATTAATTTGGATGTGATTCAAATGTGGCGAGACAAAGAACATAGACTCAATCAACTTTGCCATGCTTGAAGCTTAGAGGTAGAATATAATTAAAGTTACTCTCCGCGTGCACAGACGGAGGGACTGCGAACCCGAGTCTGCTTGAAAACAGTGGTCAGTGTGCGGTTAACGCGAATCTCATGTGATCTCATTCGCACCAAATCACGGAAATACTGCACGTATGAATTGGTCAAGCACTGTATATATGCATTAATCACTCGCTTTTCTGACACACATAGGCCTACTGTAAATGACGAGCAGTAAGCAGATCAAAATTCTAATTTTAATATGTAATTCCAAATCATTAAAATACAAGTTAACGTTTAGATTTCAAAGACATGCAAATATGCCATATGTACATACAATATATATCTCAAAATGTATTAAAAATGTGTATATATATATTTATGTGACAGCCATTATTCATCTGGTCCAGGCAATATTTCCAGGTTTAGATGAATAGGCTACTAAAGCAGTTTTCTTTTTACTTTTTTTAAGAACAGTGCCGTTTTTAACTAACTTCTAAAAGCACATTTTAATTTAAACTGTAAAGTTGTTTTTGTCTGCAAGCACAGTTAATGTTCAAACTATTTATAATGTTTAAAGTGGCTGACAACAATACATATTTTTAATAACAGGACTTAATCTTCCACGTTTTTGAACTGTGCAGTGCTGTAGCTGCTTAATTAGGCCTACTACGCTACTGTATTTCAATACCGGTCTTTATGGTGGTACTTGGAGAGACAATTTTTTTTTGAGGTGGTACTTGGTGAAAAAAGTTTGAGAACCACTGAACTAGATAGTAAAGTTTGAGGACAAACTTTATGGTGGCTTGAAAAGCCTGTGATACGTAGTTTGTTTAGTTTGAAAAAGTATCCAATTGGTTAAAATAATGTTTAAGATCGCTGCAGTCAACAATGTAACCATTTTAAATACTGAAGCAAGCCAGTAAAAAGCTTTAAAGTTGATCCCTGTATCTGAAGTTGGTAAATAGCATGATTCTAGCGTGAGTAGGCATGTTGTTACCATGACTCTAGCATGAATTAGCATGTTGTTAACATGATTTAAGCATGGATTAGCCTGTTACTAGCATGATTCTAGCATGTTACTAGCATGTTTCTAGCATGAATTAGCATGTTACTAGCATGTTTCTAGCATGATTTAGCATGCTACTACTATGACTCTAGCATGCATTAGCATGTTATTAGCATGATTTTAGCATGTTTCTAGCATGATTCTAGCATGAATTTGCATGTTACTAGCATGATTCTAGCATAAATTAGCATTTTACTAGCATGATTCTAGCATGAATTAACATATAATTAGCATGTTTCTACCATGAATTAGCATGTTACTAGCATGATTCTAGCATGAATTACCATGTTACTAACATGATTCTAGCGTGAATTAACATGTTTCTAGCATGAATTAGCATGTTATTACCATGATTCAAACATAAATTAGTATGTTATAAGCATGTTTCTAGCATGACTTAGCATGTTTCTAGCATGACTTAGCATGTTATTAGCAAGATTCTATGACGCATTAGCATGTTGTTAGCATGATTCTATCATGAATTAGCATGTTACTAGCATGATTCTAGCATGAATTAGCATGT
>CAIGQQ010034690.1:1412651-1438987 GCA_903798035.1 Danio albolineatus
AGAGAGAGAGAGAGAGAGAGAGAGAGAGAGAGAGAGAGAGAGAGAGAATACCTCTGAAAAGAATGGGATATGCTCTCCCCCGGAGGTACAGCACTGGCCTGGACAGGGGATGCAATAGACGAGGATGAATTACGCAAAAATGAGAACTGTTGACTGCCACTAGAACTACTGGCGGATGAAGATGAGGAAGCACTCGACTTGTCTCCATGTACTTCATAATGACCCCTAGGTGTCAGGTCAAGGCTGCTAAATTGTCCATTCTCTCCAGGAAAAATTGCAGTGTTAGACCCAATCCCAATTCTACCCCTTACCCCTACCCCTCGTTTTGCGCGTTCACGTCAAGGGGTAGTGGTGTCCCAATTCTCTTTAGCTTGAAGGGGTTGGGCTAAGGGCAAGGGGTAAACCCTTTTCAGGACCACACTTTAAACGGAGGGATAAGAAAATGTCCCAGAATCCACCTGCGACAGCGGCAGGATAGCTGAACCCGGAAGTAAGGAGATCCACAAATTAGTATTTTTTGTCATTATTACGAACTTTTACGACAAACAAACACATGTTTTAATATAATCATAACCGCGCTCGTGTTTTACCGTCATGCTTTTTGAAAAAAAAAACCGCAAAAAACCCCCCGCTAAATTTCGCGATCTATAATCCAAAATCATAACTCATGTACAGCCGTCATACAACATTCTGACACACGATGACATTCGAATACCCTGTCAATAATGTCTAGTGGCTGGGAATGAGCTTTTTACAGTGTATGCTATAATGTTAATGTTGTTTTCGTGTGTTTACATAGATGAATATGGCCACGGAGTAAATGCACAGTACAGTTCCGATCTTATCGCCACATTAGATCGTTATGATAATATATGCCTTCAGTGATTTCCTGAAGATAAACACCACAAATTAACACAACTGTAATAACTACAGCAGTCGTGATCGTCTGATCTCATTTGAAGCAAGAGATCGCGGTGATATATGATGACGTGTGCAGGTGTTGAAGTGCTGTCCCAATTCTTAGGGGTAAGTTTAGAAGCCCTTCCCCTTAACCCTCGGTTGTAAGGGCCAAGAGGAAGAGGAAGGGCCAAGGGGTAGGGGTACAAAATAGAATTGGGATTGGGCCTTAGTGTCGTTGGTCAAGTACAAATTTTGGCAAGAGACCTGCAAAGTTATTATCTGGTTATTGTTGCCTTCTTTTTTATGCCAAAATAATGCAGTTGACATGTAAACAATATTTGTATACAATACTCAAAATATCAATTGCATACATTGCCAATGGAAAATTATTGTTCCCTTCTTAAACTAGGCTAACCAACTTAATTACTATGTCGTCATAAGAAAGTCAGTACTTTAGTATCACTTCACTTTGCTTTTAAAGCTTATGATACCATTCCTAATTTGCTGCACCTGGAAAATCCTGCTTATTTTGTCAGTTGAAATGTCATCCTCCCTCACTGTTACTCTTTTGTTGGATCTGAAAACCACGTAGTGATCCATTATTTCTCGGAATGCCATCAATCGTATAGCATGTGTTCGCTATACAGTAAATCCGGGTCTTACATGCTACAACATTAAATAATAAATAATAAAATAGCAAGAAATCATAAATGAGGCGTGTTTCGAATACTCGACATTTTGCAAAAAAAAAAAAAAGTTCAAACCGTTATTTCATAATAAAATTTTCGCATTTAAATTGAAAAACGAATAAGACATCGTAATTGAATTTTTGTTTTTCAATTAAAACGGCTGTTTTTAGGTTTTCATTTGCTCACAAAAAAAACGAAAAAAAAAGGGAGATTTTGGCTTTATTTTCGTTTTTTGATTTTAGGGAAGGAAAACGGATAAAGGACTATAAAATTCATAATACACATGTAGGACCCACATAAATTGCTAATTTTTAGCCCATGCCCTCATAGATCCCATAAAGGTCTCATATGTTCAAACCTATATGGGACCCAGATTGTGAAACTCACATGGGACCCTCATAAATTGCCCATTTTTAGCCCATGCCCACATGGAACCCATGCTGCCCATATATAACCCATATGGGGCCCACATATCAATGTTGGCTGGGGTCTCTGAAGCAGAATGGTAAATTTTAAGCCAAACCAAAATACTTTACCCCTCTTTGTTCTAAGCCTGAAAATAAGGCCATAGAATCCATTCAGTTAATGTAAAAATATTGTATGACATTTTTGTTAACTGACTTAATTACTTCCAAAACACAAAAATATGCATTAAGCTTTCATGAGTTTAATCCACACTTCCTAAAAGTTATACAATTATTAACAAGTCAAAGTTATTACTGTATGTGGCATTAAGAGACTGACCTTTAAACAACCACATCCCTGATTTCACATTTTATTTTAAAATGTAGCTTCATTTGGACTGCCCAGAGCGCAAATAATCTTTTTTTACCTGTTGACAGTCTACCCCAGATATTTTTAAAAATGCAGTGATGATTTTCAATTTTATACAATAATAAAATAGTGTTTGACTGTGAAATTGTATTGTAAATGTAAACTGTTTAACATTGGCTACAGTACATATTAGGTAGTTTGCAAGATTTCTGTAATGAGTAATTGTTTATTTTGACCTTACTGTTTCTCAGGACATCAAAAATGCATCCATAGGGAAATGGAAAAATGATTGTACTTTGACAAAAAGAGATAACTCTAGGCAAATATTGTTATCTGTCAGAAGGAATGACCTTTATAATGATTTCAAAATCAGATCAATATATATGGAGGAGCTTTGTGAGTCATTTTATTAAACATTATAAACAGTCATATAAAATTACGAAGGGGCTATTAATTTCAGATTTAGTGACTACAGAATTTGTAAATAAATATCTGGTCAATATGCTTTAAAAACAAGATAAGAGTTATTTTATTAAACATTATAATCAGACACATAAAGGAGGAATGGCATTTCAATAGCTATGAGTTTCTAATAACAAATTCTAGAGACAGTTTAAAAAATTTGTATCTGTTCAAAATGTTATATAAACCGAAAAATTGCCTGACTTTATTAGACATTATTATTAACCTTGCATATAGAACATTTAGATGGCTATGAATGTTACCTCAGATTCCGTGTGGCCAGTGTCATATGTCAGTAATTTGAATCTGCACAGACTATATTTCATAATGAAAACGAAACCACGAGTCTACCAGGAGACAACAAGCGACATAACAAAAGCTTTATTTCTTCCACAACAAAAATGTTGATGGTCAAAAGTCACGACTACATTAAAGTTATCCGCAATGAACCTGTTTTCTGAGTCCCAGGGTTTAAAACGTCCTTTAGCTACAGCATCGCTCGACGCTGATCGCTTGATTTCAGTGTCTGCGCGTTCACGGTCGCGTGCATGAGCGACAAGCACGTTCCCGAGTGAAATTCTTACTGAACAGCGCCATCTGGTCACAGTTTTCGACGGGTCACAGATTTCAGCACAACACCGGAACTCTTGTAAACTCGTCGTGTGTTTCAGACCGGACTGACTTTCATTTCCGCTTAACATTGTCCTTGGTTTTCTTAAGGAGGTGATAGACAAAATTCGAGGTTTTAACCTCAGAAAAAGACCTGTTATTCGGCGAAATGGGGCTGGTGCCTGAGGAAGCGAAGGGTTTGCCTCCTCCGGGGATCGTCAACAGAAACTCAGTGTGGCTCGGGCTGTTGGGCTGGGCGAACGCCGTGCTGCACAACAGCGTGAACCGAAGACCTGCGCTCAAAGCTGGTGAGAGCACATTCACACCAGTGCAGCCACTAATCTATATAGAATGTTCTCTATTATAGATCAGTAAGCGCACCTCATTATTTGGGGGACACAGTTGTCTTATTGCCTTATAAGCTTTGAAAGTACACGCAAAATAAAGCAAATACCATGTAACACCTGACGATACGTTGACATAGAACATTATCGCAAAGATTGTTCACACACGACTATGTCGTTTTGTATTTTGTGCAAGGGTGCAATTCTGGTCTGAGAGGTGGGGGGACCAAATCTGAGTGTTGGTGATATTTGTGGAAACGTGTAGCAATGTTGAGCAATTTCAATTTTTCGAATTTCAATTTTGTTAGACATTTTATCATAACATATACAGTGTATTATTAAAATGAAAACAAATTAAAGAATTTAATTTTTAGGAAATAACTTTAAAAATTAATTTAATTGTTTTTAAGATTAAAAGAACAAATTTGGATTTTACATAAGAAAGTGTAAAAAAAAAACTAAACATCTAAAAAAAAGCTAAATATATTTTTTTCTCTTTTCATTTTATAAAACTAATTAATGGCAGATTCTCTCTGTCTCAGTTTTTATCTGTGTTTTACTGTTGTTGTTTGTCTATGCTCTAGACTCTGGCGCATGGTCTAACAGGGCTGTGCTTATTCTCTTAATGAGTTATGGTGTTTTGAGAATAAACCAATCAGAGCCTCATCTCCCATTCCCATTAAGAGTCAGTTGCATTCTGCCATGCCGCATTTGCTATTTACATGGCAACCTTTGTAAGTGGAAAAACTGAATGCTTCACTAGCGAGAACACAGTTAAACAGAGCATCTGCAGTGCGAGGATAAAGAAGAGCCTCCTCCATTCCGCCTCTTTACTTTCACCTTCTTTTTTTTTGTGGATAAGGAAACAGTTTTGTACGCACTCCACTGAAGACATCCATTAGCCTATGTTTAATTTAGTTTGTTAAGCGCAAAGATTTGTTTTAAAACTATTTCTAAATTCAGTTATAATTTCCAGCAAACAAATAAATGAACAATAATAACGAAGTGTGGTCAAAAAACTGAGTTATATCCAAACACACGTCCCATGCCCTATATGGTCCAAAACCTGACAGGTGGACAAATCTAAGCTTGTTTTTAATAAAACAAATATAAATATGCATATAATATTAATAATAATAACATTATACAAAAGCAAGTTGTAGTGAATGAACTGAAAAATGCCCCCTGAGGTGAAGAAGGCATAAAGTTAATGTTTTTTATATTTATGTAGAAAATAATATTTTTTTGTGACATTTTATTCATTTAATTCTTTTTCATTTATAAATATATTTGCGTATTGCTGTACATCCTGTGTGTAGGCCTATTAAGCAATGTGTAAGTGAGGGGCACATCCAGCTCTGTGCTGGACTTTAGAGCTGCTTTCAGCTGGTCAATTGTACAGTCTATTTTAGTTCCTCAAAATAGCCACGCGCCAACAATGCATCTTAACACACCTCCTTTCTAGACCGGAACACCCATGAGTCCACAAAGTTGCGCAAATGGATTTGCTATTTAAACAACGTGCTGCAAAAGGGGAAAATTAGTGTTGCGCTGGTCTGAAAATAGCAACACGTTGTGGCAAACATGTCTTGTGCCGTATTGCGCCAGGTGTATGATAGAGCCCTTAATGTTGACCCTTGTAACATGTTATGATCAATGACGCTAATGTAATACACTCTAATGCCCATTACACATACTAATAAAGTCATTCATTCATTTTCTTTTCGGCTTAGTCCCTTTATTATTCTGGGGTCGCCACAGCGGAATGATTTTTCAACATATGTTTGTTTTTTTTTTTAAAGATTTATTTTTGGCATTTTTGCCTTTACTAGATAGGACAGTATTGAGACAGGAAGCGAAGTTGGAGAGAGAGAGGGGGGTAGGGTAGGGAAATGTCCTCGAGCCGGGATTCGAACACGGGACGCCCTGATGTGCTGCTGCACCATATGTCGGCGCGCTAACCGCTAGGCTATTGCGCCGACCCAGCATATGTTTTACGCAGCGGATGCCCTTCCAACTGCAACCCATCACTGGGAAACATCCATAACCACTCATTCACAAACATACACTACGGACAATTTAGCCTTACCCAATTCACCTATACCGCATGTCTTTGGACTTGTGGGGGAAACCGGAGCACCCGGAGGAAACCCACACCAACACAGAGAGAACATGCAAACTCCACACAGAAACATCAAATGACCCGGCTCGAACCAGCGACCTTCTTGCTGTGAGGCGAACGTGCTACCCACTAGGCCACTGTGGCGCCCTAATAAAATCATATTTAATTCAATCATATTTTTTTTAAACCCATTTATTTTGTAGGAAAAATCTTCTTTTTGAAACCAATTTCGTTTGGTAGCTTATACTTTTTTATAGGCCTATTTGGTGTGATTAAATAAATAAGCTCTTACCGTGGAAATCAGTTAACATTTGGAATGGATAACAGACACGTTAATATGTTTTATTATCATTTTGAAGGCAAAACAATATTGAAATTATTATACTAAAGTGTTTTATTTCTCTATCTTGAAATAGGCAGAGGTAAAAGCAAATATTACTTGAACAAATAGCAGCATATATCATTTAACCGACTGTAGCGCATCACGCTGCAAATTCTCTCGTGCACACATTTATAACACTGCAAACCTGACATCGCAGGCCGACTTTGCAAATGTCAGAAATCGTATCTGTTTTAATAAATCTTACTTGATTTGATGTTTGATTTTATATTAGCATCATTGACTCATAACAATGTAAAGTACCTATATCAGTATGTTTGTGTGCTCTTTATACAGTTTCTATTCTAAATTTGCAGTTTAGTGGAATAAATAAATACATTGAAATGCAAATCAAAGTATAAATAGCAGAAGTGAACAAATAGATTTTACCTACCAGCAAATATTAATCCGACACCACATAAAAACAGACTCTAAACTATAACGTCGTCACCAATGACTAAATCTCCAAAAGACTGACGAAAACATGAGTGAATGTAGCTGTGCCATGAACATAAGGGTTATAAATGAATGAAAAGCAGCTGCAGGTGAAGTATATTGATCGCGAGTGCTCAGTTTGTGATCACATCTCGGTTTTGTTCTGTTGATAAGTTATTTTAAATATTCGTAGCTTGAAACTTAGCTAAGGTCAATTGGTTTCCATTCAGTGTTCAAAGACCAGCTTCAGTGACGGAGAACTTCATTTTGCAAATATTTTTTTCGACTCTCGAGGGGAAATTATTGCTCGAAGTGCTATAAAAAAGTGAGGGGGACGTGTCCCCCCTGTCCCCCCCGGGAATTGCGCCCCTGATTTTGTGTAATAAGAAACCTTAAGATTTAGATTTTCTTTTTAAACTCTCAGATTTTTTCAAATAACTATCTCACTAAATATCTTATTAGGGCTGTGCGATAATACGATATTTGATCGTGGACGATAAAAATGACTCCACGATCCACTTTTTCAGAAAAATCGTTGTATAGCCATACAGTATATAGTGCTTCTGCTTCATTCATGCTTCCATGACAGGCGCCACACCTAAATTTATCCCGCCACGGCTATTACTGCTTCATTCAAACATTCAGTCGTCTGTCGTTGTTGTTTTCTAAATAGCAGGTTACAATCACACCAAAACGTATTAAAAGGTAAGTTAATTATAACAGCGGGAACTTTTCTATAACCGCTGTTTAACATTTGTTTAACCCTTTGAGGTTACATGCTGACTGACAGACGGGCTGACAGGACTCCGCGATGCGTGAGGCCAGCATACAGGCGCAGCTTTCAGTTATGATGAACAGTTTCCATAAATATGCTTTATAAATAAAGTTCTGTGGTTCTGCATACAATGACTCTCTCTTGCTGGAGTTTATAGCCGCTTCACTTTACTTCAGGACACATGAATGCCGCTCTGAAGGTCTATTGGAGACATTCGTAAAAATTCCTAGCAAATTTAATAAACGTTGCAGACATACGCGTTAGGCCTACATAAACGCACTAAATCATACTTCAGTTGTTTATTTGAGGGCGCGTAAGAAGTGCACGAACACAGAGACGATCGGCTACCTGCATGCTCTATATGGGGTGTCTGCAGACTTGCGATCTCACCCGGTAATACTGCGCTCACGACATATGTCACTGAAATAAAGCCATAAGTTGTTGGTAGATCTGTGTACAACAGGGCTATTTAATTAGTTTGTCAAGGGGTCCAGTTCATGAAGAGCATCGCAAATGAGGGGCCAGAGATGACTTGCAATATACTGTAAGTGATGATGACACAACAGTGATACAAGAGCTCTTATGCAGTTTTTTGCTCCTTAAGATACCTACGTTGGTTTTTTCTACATTAAAATGTGAATATGTTGTATTTTGAAACTACATAACATCACTGCATTGTACAATGTGGCTTTTTTATAAACACATTCAAATGTTGTATTGCAAAGCACAACAAAATCAGTGCATTGCACAAGCAGGCTTCTTCTACAAACAATTTCATATGTTGTTTTGAACTGCATAGCAGTCAGGGATGAAGCGATTATAGATTTTGGTTGTATGATTATATAGTCTGAAGAATAATCATGGTTTCATGGTTATCATGATTATTATGCATTTATTAAATTCAAAACACTACTAGTTTTGTTAACTTTGTAAAAAAAAAAGTCATTTGCATGTTTGAAGGTGTTGCTGAGAATCTGTGTCTAATAAGCTCTCTGATTTGAACTAAGATTTGTTAGATTTGTTAAATGATCATTTTGATGGTACAGTAATTGTAATGCAAGTCTTGCTGAATGTTCTTTCTTTGCAGAATAGCATTAAATCTTCACTTGATTAAAATATTCTCAAACATACATGGTAAGAGTATATTTTTATATTGGGACATTAGTTTAGTTGTATTGTACCTTTGTAATTTGCAAAATAGTCTTTAAAAATCAACTTCAAGAAGAATCGGGATAAAAATCGTGAATCGTGATTTCCCCAGAAAAAATCGTGATATGATATTTTTTCCATATCGCCCACCCCTATATCTTATCCTTAAAATAAATTACAATGGGCAAATAACCGACAGCTTATTTGTTCTAATAAATATGTATACATACAGGGCTTGACATTATCTTTGTTTGCTTACAAGCCACTGTGGCTAGTAATTTTCCAAAGTTACTAGCCACTCTGCATTTTCACTGAATAATTTGCTAAAATGACAATTGTAGTGCCTGGACCATCTACGATGTCCGGTACTTTAAGAATTAGCTCATAAGTTCAAATTAATTAACATTAATTTTCGGGGATTCGAATCAGAAGATTCGGACGACTGACTCACAGTCAGAAATGGGTTAACACTTACACTTACGTTATCTATTGGTCCACCCTAATAGAAGTAAGCAGCGTAACTTTATCTTTAGTAAATCTATTTTATAATATTATGTGGCCAACGATAATAATATAAGTAGGATTTCACTGTTTACACAAGCCAGGTAGCAAGACCATATAGCTGAGGCAGTAACTTAGAAACACACAAAACTCCGACAAGGATCTTAAAATGAAACGCAAGTTTATTAAGCTACACACAGTAAACTACTCTACGCAAAACAGACAAACATACAGATACACACACACACAGTTCTGGGGTGAGAATGACTGAGGATGAGCAACAAAGAGTCTCAGACGTCTAGCACTTGCTTAAGTTTAGTATTGCAACCTGAGAAAACCACCAAGCAGAGAAACTGACTACGGTCAGGCACTTCAACTTAATTACCAGCTTCAGTATGTAATGAAAATTGGTCTGTGTTTACTTGCGGTTTGGTGACCAGTGTCACGTGTCCTCTGGTTGAGGGAAGCCCCGGCGAAGCCGATTGGTTGCAGCGCGTTGACGTGTTGGGGATTTCCTTTGGAGAGGGCTTTTCCTTCTTCTCATGCGGCGTTGTGACGGAGTCTGACGTCAGCGCGCGGGAAGTTCGTCGAAAGGAAATTCCTCCTGAGAAAGGCTCTTTGGCAGGGTTATGAGACAGAGTCCGGAAACGTTGAATGACTGATCCTACTGCTGGATGATGCGGCTTCGGATGGTTGTAGGAAACGTCTATACGAGCAATAAGGTCAGACTGTTCATGCGAGCCGCGATGTAAACAGAAGCAGTGTGAGCTCCTGTGAACGGGGTCGCGTAGGCGTGGATGTTATAGGGACAGACTCGGGCTGAGCTGGGTGAGCTTTCTGAGGTGATGTCATGCTGGCCTGTTCTGAAGATGGGGAGCGTGCAACGCCCGTTCGTGCGTAGACCCCCTCGTGAAGCACAGCGAAAGCTAATACGGAAACCCAAGCAAAAACCAATGCGAAAGCACATAAAATCTTACAGTTTGGGCTTTTTATAGCGAATGGATTTTAGACAAACCCACTTGGCTAGTGTCCAATGACCGTGGGTATGGTGCTATACCCACGCCCAAGGAGGCGTCATGGCTGGGGCTTAAAATCGTATTCACGTTATCAAACTTCAATAAAGCTTCATAACTAAGTATTATTTGCAGATACAGTTTCATCATTTGAACCAATGTTCTCTAAAGCCTTATAGCTTCAGTTTGAGACCAAACATTATAGCCCTTATCAAATACAGTTAATTACATGCGTTACACACACTACAACACTTCATTTCTAGACACAATTATAGTGAATACACATGCTTACATGCATAGCAAAACATACACAACTATCAGCAATAAAACATCAAAGCAAAACGCGCTTTTAAACGCGAAATGTCCGAGAAATCACGCGGGCTTTTGTCTAGAGCCCATCATGGGTTTTTTCTTATTCGGGCCGGAAAAGGGGCGGGAGACCGTTTCCCCGGAGAGGAATAAATGCTTCTTTCTTGCGTTGGGTCTAGAATTTAATTATCATAGTCACGTGAAAAGCAAATGGTCGAGAACTCACAGATGGGAGTCAATTAGTAACTAGGGTAAGAACACGTCCTTTGTTTATAAAGGGGAAAGACGCATGTGTATTGGAATTAGCTTCAGGCAATTCCTAATTACGAAGGAGACGGTGTGGGCTCCATGAGGCTTGTTTATGCCGATTATGAATTCAGCGTAAAACGTGGCTTAGTCACTACACAATGTTAAGTAATTTAACTTAATTTAGGTAATTTAAATCCTCTCTAACCATCCAAATCATAATATGCATAGTACACAAGCTGGTATACAGTAGTCAACATTTAAAGTGGACCAAAACATTTCATCAACATTGACATAAAACCAAAACACCCATTGTTGTCTTAGGGCAACTTTGATTAACTTTTTTTATCTTCATATGTTGTGGAATGCATACAATACAGGTCATATATAAATAGAGTAACTTCTAATGAATATAATAAAAGTGGAAACTAGCAAGACGCTTTTGATATATAATTTTAAACTGTTAAAAATTATTTAATTATTTTTAAAATACTTAACAATAGCAGAAATTACTGTAGTGCTGCACTACTATATACAGGATCCAGAGAGTGAAATTCAGTACCTTTTAAGACCTTTTTAAAAACTCTTTCCATACATTTTAAGACCTTATTGCCTTTTTGGGTTTCAACCAGTAACATTGATTGGTGACATTTTAACTTAAAATATTTACCAGATAAAATTTGTAAGAAAGTACAACTAAAGAGTCACTTGTGATTACCCCTTTTTAATACAATGTAATTCAGAAGGGTACGAAGCTCAGGCTTGGAGGACTTTGTTTAGGAACAAGCACAAGATAATTATTTACCCGACTACCGCTATGAACATGGAAGAACAGCTGACCAGGAGTGTTAAAAATAAAATAATCAAATTATCAATTTATTAACTGAAGCATTAACATGTGTATAAACGTATCACAATTTAAATGGATTACAGATTTAACAGATAATTTAATAAAGCATAAATAAGAATTAAATAAGTTAAAGAGCCCCTATTATGGATTTTTGAAAATGAGCTTTCATGCAGTGTGTAACAGCTCTAAGTGAAGTGAAATGTCCAGCTAAGGCTTAAATCTGAAAGTGCACAGTGTTTAAAACCATTGATTCATCCATAAAAGAGTAGACTCATAGTTCCTCAAACGAATCGCCGTGCTTACGAGTCTTTAGCCATTTCGGCATGACGTGAACATGAAACATAAGCCCCGCCCATTTGTGCGTGCGCAGCCCTGGGGCATTCGAAACCCCCAACCCCGCCCACAAACAACATCGGCGAGCAAAGGTTGCCAGATTAGGCGGTTTTGAATTTGATTGTGCAGGTAAAAACCTTTTGGATAGGGTTTGGACTGGAATAAGTCAGCTACATCTGGCAACACAGAGAAGAGCACTGTGCTCGGCTGGGTATTATTGGAAGTGTGCAGAAGAACCAAAGATGAGACTGTGAAGAGTCAGTGGTTGACTCAAAACCGGCCAATCTGACAACTTTTGCTTGTTAATGTGTTTGTGGGCGGGGTTGGGGGTTTCGAATCTTCCCCGGTCTACGCACGCACTAATGGGCGAGGCTTATGTTCGTGTTTACGTCATGCCGGAACAGCTAAAGACTCGTAAGCACGGCGATTCGTTTGAGGAGCTATGAGTCAAATCTTTTATAGATGAATCAATAGTTTTAAACACTGTGCACTTTCAGATTTAAGCCTTAGCTGGACATTTCACTTAGAGCTGTGTTACACACTGCATGCAAGCTCATTTTCAAAAACCCATAATAGGGGCTCTTTAAATGATAAGGTGTTTCTGACTCTACCCTTTGGGAAGCTCTCAAAGCTGTAATTAGAGGTCAGGTAATAGCTTACCAAACAGAACTGAAAAAGCAGAGAGGAAATAGCCTATCTGAGATAGAGGTAGAGTTGACAGCTCTTGAGCAACAGTTTAAATTAACATCTGCCTCAATTCGGAATAATATCATGAAATCGAAATATGAATATAACACCATTTTATCAACTCAAGTTAGCACCCTCTTATTAAAAATTAGGCAAAAACAATTTGAATTAAGGGACAAACCCAAGCAACTGCTAGCTCACCAGCTAAGAGGTATAAGCTAGTAGAGCTATACATGCAATAAAAACAAATTCCAGTGTCTTGACCATTAAACTTGTGAAAATAAATAATATATTCTGGGAATTCTACCAGAGTTTATACTCCCAGTGTAATGAAGACCCACTGAATATTACCAACTTCCTTTGCTCTGTTAGACTCCCTAAAATAGGTGAAGATGAGAAAGTAAGGTTAAACTCAGACATTACACTGGCGGAGGTTCTAACAGCTATAAAAAAAAACAAAATTCCCCACCGGTAAAGCAGCTGGCCCAGATGGCTTTTGTAGCGAATTTTACAAGGCCTTCTCTAACCAAATTGCTCCTTTTGCTAAGGATGTTTAAAGACATTGAAAATAAAAAAAACTACCAACAACACTCTACTCTGCAAATATTGCACATATGAAAGAAAGATAAAGATAGCATGGATCCTTCCTCTTACAGACCCATCTCCCTTCTTGGTAGTGACATTAAAATATTGACAAAAATTTTAAACACACTGTTAAGTAACTGTATTAGCTCTATAATACACAAAGATCAAACAGGTTTTATTCCTGGAAAATTTTCTTTTATAACGTACGTAGAGTTATGAATATTGTTTACAGAACGAAAGCTAATCATGAAAAAATAGAGTTTGATCTGGGACACAATTTGTCTGCATGGATTAGGATGTTCTATCTTTGCCCTTCTGCCTCAGTCATTACAAATTACAATATATCCCCTCCTTTCCTCCTGTACCGTGGCACCCGTCAGGGCTGTCCATTGAGTCCGTTACTTTTTGCTATTGCTATGGAACCTTTAGCAATAAGTATTAGAAATCACCCACATATTTCTCCTGTTATAATGGAAGATGTAAAACATCATATATCTTTATATGCAGGCAATGTTCTTCTTTTTGTTTCAGAGCTAGAAAAACGTCTGCCCTCTCTGCTTGATCTTATTAAAATAAGTGAATTTAAAATATTTGGGTATCGTTGTCCCTAGACATCACAAATTTTTATATGAAACAATCTACAAAATCATGATAGATAATTTGAAGAAAGATATAGAGACATGGATAGTACTTCCTTTAACAATGATTGATCGCGTTAATGCAGTCAAAATGGTTACATTTTACAAATCTGAGTGTTGGTGATAGTTGTGAAAATATGTAGCAATGTTGAGCAACTGTGTGCAGAAAAGCCTAAATTTAAATTTTATTTGAAATTTTATCATAACATATACAGTGTATTATTATAATGAAAACAAATGAAAGAATATAATTTTTAGGAATTAACTTAATGAATTTATTTAATTGTTTTTACACTGGGCGCCACGGTGGCCTAGTGGTTAGCACGTTCGCCTCACAGGTGAATTGGGTAGGCTAAATTGTCCGTATAGTGTATAAGTGTGAATGTGTGTGTGTGGATGTTTCCCAGAGATGGGTTGCGGCTGGAAGGGCATCCACTGCGTAAAAATATGCTGGATAGGTTGGCGGTTGATTCCGCTGTGGCGACCCCGGATTAATAAAGGGACTAAGCCGACAAGAAAATGTATGAATGTTTTTACACTCTAAGCCCAGATAAGTTGAGTTTACTTAAATTAGAGGAAACTGGTTGCCCTAAAATTTTTAAGTACACTCTAAAAAAAGGTGCTAGATAGCACCAAAACTGGTGCTTTGGCTCGTAATGAGGGGGGAACCTTTTTTGGTGCTATAGAGCACCTTAAAATATAGGTGCTATATAGCACCATTTGACAAAAGTACTATATAGCACCTCGTGCTATAGGTTCTCATTGATTATATTTTAAAGTGCTATACAGAACCTGTATGAGAAAAAAATTGCTGTATTGAAAAAAAAAAGCTTTATTTTGTTTATATATTTAAAATGTTTTGCTAATTTGTTTATTTATCTAACATCATAGATGAGGTGTCAAATACAAAAAGAAAATCGGAAACCAGTAATGTTTAACCCAATATGCTTTACTTTGAGCAAAATACATCAAGTAAATTTAATTGAGCTATAATGAGGTCAATTGTAAAATTTCTGCAAATTTACATTGCAGTACATTTCATTAAATTGTCTAGCAAAACAAACATATAAATACAAACAAATAAAACACTTTTAATATTAAAAATTATAATAAATAAATAGATAATTACATAAGCCTGAGTGTGTCAGGAATCTGGAGAAGGGTTTTATACATGGGAGGGAATGATAGTGCAAGGAGCCAGGTAGGGGATGACAGAATGAACTTGGACGTAGACAGTAGGATGGACTATGGTTGAATGGACAGGGAGGAGCAAGAGTGATGACACAACAGACCTTGAGCAAGAGGAGCTTAGTGGGACCCAGGCCACAGTCATGACATCCAACAGAGGAGTTGACAGGGGAAGATGCCATGGAAAAAGCAGGGCAGATCACTCCAGGGGGCCGGCTGACTATGGCAGAGCTTGTTGAGAAGGAAACCGGAGTGAGGCTGACAGCCAAAAGGTCTTTTGTGACCAGACTGGACTGCCGGGGTGAAGCCTGATTGCAGAGGTGTGGCAGTCCATGGCAAAGCGTGTTGGAGTCGAAGGGATGGAATCCTGTAGTGACAGATGGAAGGACATAGTCCAGGGCGGAACTGGAGTGATGGAGTTCAGTGGAGCCAATGGACAAAAGGTCCATTGTGGAGGTGCAGGTGGAGATAATGGAGGCTTGGGCTAAGGGTACACTGAGTGATTGACTGGTAGAGTTAGAGTGTATTGTCAAGTCATTAGGGCATGAGGCCTGTGGGGAGCCTGTAGTGCTGGAGACCTGTGGGGAGTCAGCATGGCTAGAAGCCGGGCTGGGACTGGCATGGCTGGAGGTTGGGTTGGGAGCGGCATAGGTGGAAGCCAGGCTGGGACCATTGAGGCTGGAGCGATGTTGGGACCAGGATAGCTGCAGGCATGGGAGCGGCATGGCTGGAGGTTTGGTTGTGACAGGCATGGGTAGAGGTCGGGCTGGGTCTTGCATAACTGGAGGCATGGTTGGGACGGGCATGGCAGGAGGAAGGGCTGGGAGCAGTGCCATCGCTACTGCCATACCTCTGCAATCAGGCTTAACCATGGCAATCCAGTTCCTGGTCACCAAAAACTTTTGGCTTTATAGTCAGCCGGCCCCCTGGAGTTATCTGCCCTGCTTCTTCCATGGCATCTTCCCCATCAACTCTTCCATGGGCCGTCATGACAATGGCCTGGGTCCCACCAGGCTCCTCTTGCTCAAGGTCTGTCTTGTCATCACTTTTTCTGTCATCCCCTTCCTGCGCCATAATTCCTTCCCATGTATATTACCCTTCTCCAAATTCCTGACAGTATGTAAAGAATATAATATTATTTAGTGCAGCAATATACAAAACACAGGCAGGAAAATATGCGTATTCCTTAAACTCACAGAAGAAATGAACTAAACCAAATGCTATTGTTAAATTACAAAGATTTTCCAATCATTGCTAGAAGAAACAGAGATGTCCTCATTGTCCTCTGTAATTACTTGGCCATCCAATGTGAGAACAATGTGCTCATACTTCATGGGATGACCCTCCCTGCAGCCTTTAGGCACCATCTTAGGTGTTGGGATGTCAGGAGAGCTGGTTTGAGCATGGCCCTGGAGGGGAGAATTAAATAGTATTAACCACTTTTCCATATTTATTTGAAAGCCAGAGCTTATGAAATAAATTGATGTTATGCCATGGTCGAACTATATTTGAAATTTAACGAATACTATCAATTAAATTAATATAGTATATTGATATTTGTCAAACAAATTTCCATGACTTTTCCAAAACTTTGTGGGGTTCTTTTTCCAAAACTTGTCCATGTTTGGAAAATGTCATATAACTATTCCATGACTTTTCCAGGTTTTCCATGACCGCAAAAAACATATATTCCCATATATTCATGATATTCCCACATCATTTACACGGACACACATTATCTCTCTTATACACATGCTCACTTCATTCCTCCCTGTCTGTCTGCCTGCAATCTACAAACTCAAAGCATTGACTGGGTCTAATAACATGGTCAAATATTGTGCTGCAAAGAAACAATTTTAGCAACATTTCTATTGGAGATGTCAGTGTCAGTATTGTTAAAAAAAACTATAGTATAAATTACAATTTACTTTAGAATATTTTCATGTGGGTAGCTGACAAATGAAATTAGATCTGGTACCAGATATCACAGCCAGTTACTTTTTACCTTGCACTTTTTTGTTAACATTTATTGTTATTTACTGAGCATATCCGTATTCACATTCTGATTCAAATGCCTAATTTTAACTTTTTTAAAATCACTATAATTAAATTACATATTCTTAAGAATACAATTGTACAGAGACCCGGAAGGGTCGTGGTGGTGGGTTAAAAAATGGGTGGGAGGAAAATATATATTTTTAAGTTTTTGCGTTCCCTCGCAAAGCTGTTTTTCCACAAACACCTCCTGTTCACTTCATACATGTCAACCCCGTTTTTGCCGGGATTCTCCCATATATTATCATTCTATCCCGCTATCATCCTATCATTAAGTATTTTCCCATATTTCTCATGTATTTTTTAACCTTGAAGCTCACTGAAATTAATATCAAATGTCTGCATTCACTTTCCATCAAAGTTGTGCGTCGGTCATCACCCTTCATGTGCAACCTCTGAATACACGCTCCGCATGATAAACTGATCTCCGATCAGCCTCTGTACACACCATTTAAAGTGACACCACTGTTATCAAACAAGTGAAGAGCAGGAGATGAATCTCTCATCTTTTTGTTTGATAACAGTGGTGTCACGGTAAGAATGCGCAGATCTATAATGAAAGCATTCCATTACTTTAGTAACTGTTTGTGCTCATTTAAGAGGAAATTAGTTGCGTTTAATATAAAACACACAGGATGGACATTTTTACATATTATTAAGAGTATTTGTCTGTGTAAACACACATCTGAATATCAAAAGCTGCATCCCAAATGATACACTAAGCACTTATGCACTATGTACTTATGCACTTACACACTCAACAGTATAGTATATGTATGTAGTGCTGTCCCAAATGGAACACTAATGGCTTTATTACTAAGCGGAAGTTCAAACCGTTTCCCTGATGACGTTTGACGGTTGCCAAATTAGAGAAATAAATGACCAAAATTCCAAAAAATACCTGGCATGAGTATAACCGCAATCACCATCTGGAGGCGCTATAATCACTCTCGTAGGAGAAATTTGCTTTCACAGTCCAAAATAAATAAAGTTATCCAACATGTGCGCCCGATAGCTCCGCCTCTTCCATTACGTGCACAAAGCTCCGGTCGTTGAGTGCGTGAAGTGTCCATCACTACACACTTCATATTACCGGTTGAATGAGTGCATCATCCAGGTAATTAAAGTGCACTTATTATTGTTAGAGTTTTCAGTGTGAACGCACTTATTACACTATTTATACTACAAAATGGCGTAGAAAAGTGCACAAGTATGCAATTTGGGACGCAGCTAAAGTGTCATGCACTTTCGCTCCTCTTTAAATGGCATGTACAGAAGCTGATCTGGGATCAGTTTATCATGCTGAGCGTGTCAGTCAGCGGTTATACCAGTCATTGGCTTTTGCATTCGCTGATTTAGAGGTTGCGTGTGAAGTGTGATGATCGACCCACAGCTTTAATGGAAAGAAAGTGAATGCAGACATTTAATATTAATTTTTAGCATGCTTTCAAGATTTAAAAATACATAAAAAATATGGGAAAATACTTAATCATATAATAGCAGGATATAATGGTAAAATACAGGATAATTCTGGCAAAAATGGGAGGGTTGACATGTATGAAGTAAACAAAGTGTTTGTTGAAAAACAGATTTGTGAGGGAACGCAAAACATCTTTGCGAGTGAATGCAAAACATCTTTGCAAGGGAATGCAAAACTGCGAGGAAACGCAAAACTTAAAAATATATATTTTCCTCCCACCCATTTTTTTTCTCCCACCCAGTTTTTTCCCACCACCATGTCCCTTCCGGGTCTCCATACAATAGTGTGTTCTTTGGAAGAGTGTACTTCCATTGTGATGGTAATACATTGTCATTCTGATGGTGCATTCACACCAGACGCGGAAGACGCGTCAAGCGCGAGTCATTTACATGTTAAGTCAATGCAAAGGCGCGAATAGGCATGCTGCGGCGCGATACGCGTGAATGGCGCCGTGTGAATTGAGCGTTTTGCGGTTTGAACTTCAGCGGACTTTCGCGCCGCGTTAACCAATCAGGAGCTTGCTCTTGTGGGGGTGTGATTATGACGTAGCGCCTGTTAAGGGTGTCTCGGGGAGAAATCCTCCAGCTGACACCGACAACAGTTCATCATACTCGGCTCAGCTCAGTCAGAAGCACCGCTGAAAGCTTCCATCATCCAGGTTCAGTGTCTGGAGAAGTTTATGAGCTCACAGAGCTCCGTGCACCTCTGAAATAATCTAGTGGTCTCATATACAGCTCCAAACGAATGAACGCTGTGTTTCAGCCTTCATAACGCACATTAACACGGTTATTCTCTCTATAAAACCCCTGTTAGCCATTTAGGAATAAAGCTACAGTCACCCATAGACAGAAGCCCTGCCCATCAGGCGAATCCGCGTCTTTTCTCAAGTCAATTTGACGCGCGAATGAATCGGATTTGACGCGCGAATGAAGCGGATTTGTACTCGCTAATGAAGCGAGTAAACTCAAATGTTTACGCGCGAATAGCGCGATTTTGCCGCGCGTGCCGCGTCTGGTGTGAATTCAGCATTACATTTTATGAGTGGCATAAAATGGTCTTAAAATAACAAAATTGTTTAATTGCAGTATAATTTGGTGCAATATAATCGTGCAACAAAATTGGATAGTGAAAGCCATTAGCTGAAATATTATGTAGTTTTCTCTTCACTGTTCACATAGTTTGTGCACACCAACAAACAAAAAAGTAGCATCTAAATAATTGTGCTGCATACACTATAGTAAAACTGGTTGGGGCTCACTTCAACTTCATACATCAACCCTGGGTCCTCCTTGATTAGAGCAGGCAAGGGCAGAATAACTGCTTCCAACGGTAGGCCTTTAAACAAAATAAAATCATTAGGTTAAGGAGTATACTTTCACAAAAAACTTTTTTTTCTTTACTTTCATTAACTGTGTAAGATCAACGCAGGAAGGGAGAAAGGTATGATTTAAAGCAAATGTACTGAAAATCTAAGCATTGCAGATTTACTTACCTATTTTCAGTCTGCCATCTTGACAGTCATCAATCATGCACCCAAACTTTTCCTTCTATGAACTCCGAGAAGCTTGAAAGACTCGTGACTCGAGTTTCGTGAGAATGTGTTGGTCCACATCAACACTGGTATGGTCTCTCAGCTCCCAAATAAGCTTGTTAAAGTAGAAAAGCATATGTGTTTAATGTAATTATCAGTTAATGTAATAAAGGATTAGTTCATGCAAAAAATGCAAATTATTTTTAATAATTACTCATGTCATTTCAAACCCCTGAGACCTTTGTTCAGCATAGCAACACAAATTAAGGGCTTACTTACACAAGGCATTTCTCAAAAATTATGCAGCCAACCACTTTATTTTGGAAGTAATCTCTTTAAAAATAAAAATATATGGAAGTAACGTTAAAATGATAGTTTAACCAAAAATGCGACCGCACGTCTCCTCATATTCAAGTTAAAATGGTCGCATCTGCTGTAGGGGACAGATTTTTTTGGATAAAGCCTGCCATTGGGAGAGAGCGTCATGATTCTGTCAGACAACAGACTACCACTATTAACTATATAAAAGATTGTAAAGATTTGTAAAATATAACGTTATATATGGACAATTATTCAAGAAATTAACTGGAACATTTGACGTTTCATTTTGTAAAACAACAAATATTCCACACCTCAACATTTAAAATTCCAAGCCTTATTATTAACGTTACATTAGCTCTGGTACACTAGCCGCCTCATCAGTCCCTCAAGTTTTCTAGGTTAATGTTAGGCCAAAGGCACTTAAGTATCTTCTAACAACTTACTAACTTTTAATGGCATTGCTATTTTTTATCTGTTTTTGGTTATTTTAATCGATATGAATTTTTTTTTATTTTAAATATGAAAAAATATCACATTATGGTAAGTGTTAAATTGCGTCAGGCTTTGGAGTCAGTAAACGTTGCCGTTAACATAACTAGCCATAGCATTAACGTTACAAAACAAAATACGGTTTACATATACAATGAAAATTTCACCATCATAAGTAACACAACGTGTAAAAGACTATATATGAACACTCACCTCGAAAAATATCTTGTTTCGACTTTGAGCTGACTCCAACCGTCCATGCCACGGTCCAACGCACGAAGAAGTTCTCTCAGATCGCGCACTGATATGCGCATGGGGTTGTTAGGCTACGTGCTCTGATTAAATGTAGTTCTCGTCAAAAACATATTTCCATGGTGATGCGCAGTGTCAAAGACCATAGAATACAAGGGACTTTGGCAATGTTTGTGCCTTTGCCATGCCAGTTATAAATAAATAAATAAACACGTCCTGATTTTTAGGCATGCGGATTTATGTTATATTGTTGTCAGTTCTATGCTGTATGCTCGGCTTTTAGAGATTTTAGTTTGATTCATGTTTGAAATTAGGGAATGTCTTAAAATTCACAACTAGTGATGGTAAAATTAAGCGTTCTGAACCAGTGAACCTTTCAACTCAGTTGTATCTGAAAAGGTTTGTTCCTCGAAGCTTTTCAAATCAGAGCTTGATGGTTAAAGAGGGTGTATGCAGAAGGACTTTTAATTTTCAGTAACCTAGGTCGAACGCTTCCAGTGGACTGTATGCAGTTACAAAATCGGCGTGATTAAGGTCAGTTTTCTTTAATAATCAACGATCTTCACTGCCTGATTGATATGTGATATAAAGTGGGCCTCAGAGTGTACAAGCACAGCATTAAATTAAATTTTTCTATGCCATGTCTTTAAAATATGACAATGTATTTTATTTTACCCCAGTCTTTTCAAGAGTTTCTGCGCTCGCCTGCTGATCCTGCTGTAAACAGCTTTTTGTTTTGTTTTGCCCTGGAACAACTAAATGAATGCTCAAATTTGTTTAACTGATTATATTTTATTTATTTACAAAATCGATGCTGTAAAAGGAACTTTGGGAAAGCACTGTTGCACACAACTTTAAATGTTCATACATGTATCATACAAATCTTTAAGACTTTTTTTTTTTTTTTTTGATTTTTCTAATGCAGTCCTTTACTGGTTCATGCAGAAACATACCATAACATTTACAATTAGAACTCACAACATAATTTGAACAGAATGACGTACAATAAAGTAATTTTGAAATTCAATTTTTAAATATTTATATTTTACATGTGTTTTTATGGTTGATTTTAATAAATAAGTTAAAAGATGTTGAGTAAATATAACAATAAAGATAAACACTACAGTTTTATGGGGAATATTTATTTTTGGAGAGCCTTGGGGACAAAAGTTTGAGAGCCATGTTAAATTCAGTAAATATAATGTATTTTAATGTTTTAATTTGAACCCTTTCCGCAAATAAAACCGGCATACGAGTTATGAGAATTAGCTATAAGAACAAGTGCTTACCAGTATTTGTATAGTAGCGGTGCTATATAGCACTTTAACCCCCCCAAAGAACCACTGAAGAACCTTTATGGTGCTTTAAAGGTTCTTTACACAGTAAAAGTGCTAAATACCACCTTAACCACCTTAAAGAACCAATGAAGAACCACTGAAGCACCTTTATGGTACTTTAAAGGTTCTTTACACAGTAAAAGTGCTATATATCACCTTAACCACCATAAAGAACTACTGAAGAACCACTGAAGAACCTTTTTTTTAGAGTGTAATGTATACTTTTAAAAAATATTGAGTGAGCTATAAAGATAAGAGTTGTTCTAATATGTATTATAAGTTGAATATACTTAATGCTTTTAATTAGTGTCAATTTACTCCACTTATCTTTTTAAGCGCAATAAAATAGACACAAAAGTTAGACACAGGGTTGTTTTTATTTAAACTTTCTTTCAAAATAAAACAAAACAATGCAAATGCTGTGCAATACAACTTTAGTTTGCCTATGTGCATCTACTCAAACAAGAGCTAATAACATTGACCCCAGCTTTAAATGCTCACAAAATGTTGTTAATACTCCCAAGAACGTGAAAGCTTGTTTTAACATCTGGACTTTAAGCGATAGTTCACCCCAAAAAAATGGAAATTTACTTACCCTCAAGTTAAGTGGTTATTTTTTCTGATGAACACAAAAGATGATATTTGGAAAACCTGTAACCGTTGATTTCCATATTAGGAAAAACAAATACCAAGGAAGTCAATGGTTACAGATTTCTAGCTTTGTTCAAAATATTTTTGTTTGTGTTCAACAGAAGAGTGAAACTCAAAATGCTTGGAACAAGTGAAGGATGAGTAAAATATGACAGTTTAAATTTTTGTGTGAACTATCCTTTTAAACACACAAACATATTGTAGAACACAATGTATACTGTTTACATACAAGTGAAAATTTGTTCATGACTGTACAGAATGATTTTTTACTATTGTAGCACAAGTATACATACTGAACAAACTGTAATTTTGGGTTATTTTTTTCACAATACAATGAGAAATAAATAATAATTAAAATTATTATGAAGATCTGTAACTGTAAGCTGACCTTTACACTGTAACAGGAAGATGACACTTTGTCTAATTTAAGAGCAGGGGATAAATGGGTCTGAGAAGACAACAGAAAGCTTGAGGCAGGTCTGTATGAATGTTGAAAGATGATGAACACTCTGGATGGCTTAAGCTGTGGACTTTTTTCACCGATGCAGATGATTCCTGTGGAAACTTGATAGTATGGGTCCTCGTGAGAGACAGAAAGAATGCAAATATAAAGATACTAGTTAAATAACTAGCATTACTAGCTAGAATAAAAGAGATGATGAAAATAGGCAATATGTAGACTCATGTAGACAAAAAACCCACCTTTGTCTGACGTAAGAGCTCAGCCAAAAGCTGACCTGCAGCATGGTTCCTTTTTTCTGAAGATGCTCATCAAATTTGGAGAGTAATTTTAAGAGCATCATGGAAGCTCTCTGTGAGATTTTTGCCCACTGCTTGAAGGTGAAATAAACCTGAAATATAAAACAAGTGAAAAACAAAACAGTTATGTTCTCTTGTGTATTTTAGTCAAGTGTGCTTTGAAAGTTACAATCTTGTTAAGAGCACATGACTTTATGATTTACTTTTACAGAACAATACTCAGCAAAGCCACATGACATACTGCTAAAACATAACTGGTGCATCTGCACTTGTCAGTTGAGCAAGATTCGTGTGAATATAAAAGTGCTCTTAAGGCAATAAATAAAATATTGAAATTCTGTCATTAATTATCTAATATATCTAATGAATATATTTTGGATTTAATCCAAGAGCTTTCTGATCCTCACATAGATAAATCGTTGAAAGTTATTTTTGTTTACTTTGCGCACAGACGTAATCTCACAGCTTCATATAATTATGATTGAACCACTTATATCACATGGACTTATTTAGACTGTTTTTGGTTCCTTTCTGGGCATTGAAAAATGCATATTCAGTAAATCTATGGGAGGATCAGAAAGCTCTTGGATTAAATCCAAATTATCTTGAAGATAAGAACACAAGTTACACAAGCAAGAAGTGCTAAAAGTTAACGGATCTTGTATGTCTGTTTACATTTCGGAGCCCCAGCCATCACGCAGTTATCCTCATCAGTCACGGAGTATGACGCTTGTGCTGGGCACATTGTTGGAGTGAGGAAAATACTGAGAGGATGATGATGATGATGATGATGATAATGACTGCGCCGGCATGATCTTCTTGCAGTCAAACACGGAGCAACTTTCTGCTCGTAAATTAATTCCGTGTACTGCGAGGTGTTTTATATTTGACGTGTTGCCAGTCTTGGTAGCGATAACTTTTTTTTCTTTTTTTTTTTTTCCAGATATTGCAATCTTTGCATAATGTAGCCATACTTTTGATCGTGTAAACATCGTTTGCGTAAAATTTATGCTATGCTTTAAAGTGTAGCGTACACATTACAGCCTCACATTTGACAAGCTCTTGGCGAGAGGGCGTAACTGCTGTAAACTTGATTTTCAAGACAGCCTCACAGCAGCCAATCACCAGCATTTGATCCGGGCACGTTTAGGATGCCGCAGGTTTTTTACCCTTGGGTATCGAAATTTGGTACCAAACGAAAATGATTTTTTCGATACTCGATAGTACCGAGACGATTCGATCAGTGCTTAAAAAGTATCAAACTCGATACCCAGCCCTAATTAAAATTAAACAAATTTAAAAGTTTGTTCAAATTCACTCACCAAACTAAATTATGATTGTCCTTACGTCCTTTCTGCTACACTGAAACCACAGCATACTGTATGTGACCAACCTGAAATGTGTTGAACAAGACAGTGTGTACCCTAAACCAGTGGCAATACTGTATTTAAAGCTTGAAATAGCATGGACTATTTAAAGTATGCTCTATGACTGCAAATAATCAGCTCTGGGGAAAAAAGGCCATAACAGCTGAAAATGTGCTGTGTAATCGCCTTACGAGAATTCAGACTTGGCACCGTTTCCATGTCAACCGTGCAGGAGCAAACAAATGAAACCACGTCAACTTTGAATTTTTGTGGCGTGAAAAAAAAAAAAATGCTTGTTGTCAAGTGAAAGTGTCACGACTCTATTAAAGCATGTTTTTCGTGCAGTAAATTGTCCGCAGAACACGCTTCACAAACATATATTTAAGAGGGATCGTGTCCACCACTCAGAAGTGAAAATCTTGCAGGTTAACTAGCGAGCTTACGTGCCAAATATACACGGCAAGTGTTTAAACAGCACTCGCGCATTTAAGGCGAAACATACCTAAAACAGTGTTTTCCGGTATTCACAAACAGCCGAAAGTGAAAACTGGATAAAATGTTTACAGTCTACTCGCCAGAAGTCTGAAATCACCTGCTACTGCAACCGCAAGAAAATGGCGTTGGCTGACTTGAACAATAAGTCAGGTTGGAGGCAGGGGGCGTGATCAGTCAAAAACTTTTAAGACATTAGTCTATTGTCCTTGAAGTTATTCATACAATAAACTTTGTCTACAAAAAAGTAGAATTCACTTAAAATGTTATAGTAATGAACCAAATATCAAACTATTTAAGTACTTTGCACTTAAACTGTATAATTAGACATGAAATCCGGGCTAACAGTGTAAGATTACGAGAACTAATTTGGATTTTACATAAGAAAGTGTAAGAAAAAAAAGGAAAGCGAAACTATAAAACTAATTAATGGCAGATTCTGTCTCTGTTCTTCATTTCTGCTGTTATCTGTCGTTTACTGTTGGTGTTTGTCTATGCCAGGGGTGTCCAAAGTTTTTTGGCCGAAGGCCAGATTCAAAAAACAACACGTTGTCCCAGGCCAAATTTTTACAATTTCACAGAAAGGCATATATATATATATATATATATATATA